>CM021108.1:314219125-314411053 GCA_007115665.2 Sequoiadendron giganteum
GTCATGAATGACATTCATTTCAAAATTCAATCCATTTAGCGAGTGCCAAATCTGGCGCTCGCCAAATGGTAAATCCATTTGGAGAGTGCTAAATGTGGTGCTCTCCAAATTGGGCGAGTGTAATATGGCTCATTATGGTTTTTTTTTTGCAATTTGGCACCATTTTTGTGTCACAAATTGGTGCACACACCCTACATACCAATTTTTCTACAAAAACACTATAAAACCATATAAAAGTCAAGCTCTTCACCTTGTACAATCATTTACCCAGTGCCTTCCAAGACTCTTTCTCCTTCATCCTTTCTTCCTTTATCTCTCCAAACCCTTTCATTTCTCCCTCTTTCTCTACATTTTTCCAAATTCCCTCCATACTAAATTCCTTGTGGGAGTAGTGAAATCTCCTTTTACTTCACTTAATATGAATGTAATACCATAAATATTATTTTCTCTATCCACTATATGGAGTTAACATCTTGTGGATCTCTTTGATAACTTTCAAGGTACTATAAATCAATACCAACCTAAGATGGTATATAATTATAAATATATATATATATATACTTTATCTTATATATATAAATATCACATACACACATATATACTATATAAATATATAAAATTATATTTGTAAATTATCTTGAACTGAGATAAATAAATACATGATTAAGAATATATGTATTATAATTATATACATATATTTATTCAAAAAATAAAATAGATATTTTCTCACATGCAAAAAATCAATATGAATCTAGGATGAACATCCCATAGTGTGGTGGTTAAGTGATGGTGTTGTTTTGTGGCCACTAAGGTTCAAACCCTCATTGGGCTATTATGATTGTAGGGCTTGTACCCTTGTTGATCCTTTGTTCTCATGTGTTTGAACCTTAGTGTTGATGTTTTTGGCGTTCATTCCAAGTTACTTAGTGCTCCAAATTGTGCTCTAGACCTTACCTAGGCTAGTGTGCTCAAGGTCTCTCACCTTCTTTTCCCCTATTGGGTTTTTATGCTTGTGGTTTTGGATGATTCATGTTAAAGTTGTGTGTTCATGCTGAGGATGAGGTCCCCCATTTGTGGCCTCACCTAGAGTGGGCCAAGTTAAAAATCCTTCTCACCAATTAAAAAACAAATCAATACAAATCAAACCATTTTTTGAATGAAAGATCATGTGCAACTTATTAAGATAATAACCTATCAAATTAGAATATACCAGATAAAAAAAATGGACTAGCATTATTAAACAATTTTTTTATGGAATATGACCCAATAGACAAGAATAATAAAAACCATAAAGATCAATCAACTCAATACAAACATCCACATGAATTTGCAACCTATCATTATTGTGTGTGAGAGAGAGTCATATTCATGGTGTACTTCCCTCTCTTTGGTGATACTCTCCCTCCTCATTTGGGATGGGAACCTCATTAAACCAACAAGGTAGTTATTCCTATAATCATGTTATCAAAATATAATATAAATAATTTATTAATATCTCATGATAATCAACTTCACATATGCATCTTGTAAAACAATATCCAATTGAAATTTTCCTTAACATAATAAAGTATAATCATCATAATTTATAAATACTATTAAACAGGTTTTTGGTGCCTTAATTTAAAATGCATAAAAAATATTTCATAATCTAGATGGTTCAAAAATTGGATGTGACATCTCCTCCCCCTTAAAGATTGTCATCTCCAATGATTTATTTTAAACTTTAAGCAAGTATGAAATAAATAAAATTCTATGAAAGAATCTTAATTTTAAAACAAATGTTAAAATATATGTAATAAAATTATTCATGGTCCTCCCTGTAAGTGTGAATAAGTGAATAAGTACAAAAGACACTTCTTAATATGACATTATATCAATAGACAAGTTAAATGAATCAATTCAAAGGAATTATCTATCAAAAGTGTCATATTGCTCTCTATCTCCAAAGATTTATTAAATCCTGATTGCTCTCAGATTGTTTAAGCAAATAAGATTGTTAAAATGACAATTCAAAGAACGAGATGATGATAATGCAATGCTAAATGATAAATCAATTAAACTAGCATGATATTGACATGAAACAGATAATTGCAGCTACAGGAGGCAACCATTGATGTGAAAGTTTGATTGCTTGATTTTGGATGCTTGATGCTTGAATTCCTGTAGAGTAAGAGTGAAAAAGTTAGATTATCTGGATCCTTTTCTTGGTTCAATGATGTTGTATTTATAGATTTCCTGGTTGTAGAAATGCATAGGGAAAGCTTTGAGAGGCTTGGATTAAATCTAGAGAATTGAATGGTGAGATATGGAGGAGATTGAGAGAAAGATGGAGATTGTCTCTACCCATGAAAACACCAGGCAAGAGAAGAGGAAGAATTGATGGAGGAGGATTGAGAGATCAAATTCTAAATTTGTCTCCAATTTGTCTCCAAAACTTCCCGTGAAGTTTCAATCAATTAATTTTGACATATTTTAGACATGGTTTAGACATAGGATATCTAATTCATTTTTGAGAGAATATAGATTGGAATATTCCTTGTGTTCTAATTCAAATATCTTTGATTTATTTAAATTAGGAAAAGGGGGATAAATAATTTAATAAAATGAACTATAGGATAGTTGTTTATTAAATTAAACAGAGAAAAAATGGCAATTAATCAATAAAGTGTTTAATCTTTATTTAATTGATTTAAGATGGGCATGATAGATTGAAATAGGGATTTGATAATTAAATCGAACAAAGTATTTAATTTTGTTTATTTAATTAAGATGAGCTATTAGAAGAAAATATATTCAATGTGAATGTGAACTATTTAAATAAATATTTCTATTTATTCAAACAGTAGAGGAAATTAGGATAGTTAATCAAATAATTTGTATTTAATTAATAGGAATTCTCGAGACCATTTTTAGGTGTATACATTTTGCCCCTCTTTGAAGTGATGTGTTTACGCATTGCTTTGAAGAAAATTTTATTGCTACTGCCAGGATTGATGATATAAAATAATTTCGTGTGCCCCAAACATGCCCCAAACATTGATTTTCTGATGATGGATGATAATATGCCCCCTCGGGAGATAAATTAATAATCTGATGATGTTTAGAATTTTTCAAAAAATTTATGATTTTCTGATGATTTGATGTGATTTGATGAAGAAGTAATTTATCTCCCGACAAAAAATGAAGAAATCTAGCCCACAGATGAGTTTCTAATTAATTTCCTGATAAAATTAATTAAAAGATAATAAAAAAACCCACCAAAATACCTTTCCAAAATTTATAAATACTCCAAAAGGTCATTTTCCAATTCATTTTCATTATTTGATTTAAAAAAAACCTTTGATAGAGACTTTTCTACTAGCTAGAGCAAGATGCCTATCCCCTTCCACACTAACCGATTCAAGCGTGTTCGATGTCACTAATGGTCAGCCGCATATGGACCTCCAGTATGTACCCCTTGACCTCCTCGTAATTCAGGATTTTCTATTTTTTATGCTTTTTAGAGATTAGGTGTGTCTAGGTCAGTTTTAGCGCTTTCAAGCTGCGCTGTAGCGCTTATAGTCCGATGTAGTGCTTCCAGTAGGTCAAATAACACTTTGAGTTCTAGCGTTTGCATTAAAAACTCTAGCGCTTCTAGTTTGTAATGTAGCGCTTTTCGTAATTTAGCACTTAGGAGTCTAGAAATAGTTCTTTGAAGCTGAATTTTAGCACTTTGAGACTTTTAGCACTTCGATTCAGTGGAGTAGTGCTTTTAGGGTCTGTTCTAGCACTTCTGGTAAAGCGGTGCTTTCATAGACTATTTTAGCACTTTGACGTAAAAAAATAGTGCTTTGGGACTTTTAGCGCTTCGAGAGCTTGATTTAGCGTTTTAGAGCGCTGAAATAGTGCTTTTGGGATTTAGCGCTTTGGGTCCCTGATTTAGCCCTTTCATGTCAAAATTAGAATTTTTGACTTAGTGAACCCTGATTTTGTCAATTGTGATCATGTCCATTCTTTGGAGTGGTATGATTGATAATCTAAATTTTTGATGTTGGATTTGGATGATGTAAATAAAACTAACTCTCATGATAGGCGAGAATAAATCTTATTCTTGATGATCCTCATGATAGGCGAGGAAATGATTCAATATCTGATAAATCTCATGATAGGCGAGATCTAGATAATGTTTTGATGAACCTCATGATAGGTGAGGTTTGTTGATGTTTTGAGGACCTCATGATAGGTGAGGTTTGATGTTTGCCTATGAATTTTGATTGAAAATTCATACCAATTTGTGATAGACTTGATAGTAGAATGAATTTTGATTTTATTGACATAGTTCATTGATTTGTGGATTTTTTTGTTGTGATGATAGGAGCATCTGGGTACTCTCTAGATGTGAGAGAGGTTTCCTCAGACAACAGACTTGATACCTCATCTGACACTAGATGAGCTTTAGGTGATAGGTCATTGTGGCCTTACGAGCTTGCTTGATATGCCCTAGATTAGGATTAATTGGGGTCTGTTGACTGCATTGGTTGAGAGGTGGCATAGTGACCACAACACCTTTCACCTACCTACTGGCAAGATGACGGTCACACCCGAGGATGTGTGGAAGATTCTGCAGATTTCATTCATGGGTGAGATTATTGTATACGATTCCCATGGGACCAGCGGTAGAGATGCTCTTCGTAGAGTGTTTCAAGATTAGACTATTGCGGGTCTGAGCGTTCGGTGGAGGAGGATCACCAACTCTTATGCGACACTACTAGCAGTGCTAGCTGGATTCATTAGAGGTTTCCTTTGTCTTGGTCCCAGGTCAAAGGGATTCCTCATTGGCTGGGGTAGGACTCTTGAGAGCATGATGGTACATGGTACCAGATATGCATGGGGGATGTGCATGCTGGCACATCTTTATCATGATTTACACTCGGTCGTGTATCTTGGAGCGAGGAGTTTATCAGCAGGGATAGCCCTATTATAGGTGTGGGCATGGGAGCACTTTGCTATTGCTAGGTCTTTTCCGATTGTAGACAGACTAGCCGACAGACCATATGTTTTTTGATATAGTGGTCAGTTTACACAGGCCCGAATGGGAAAGTTAGAGCATTGGAGGTGGGTGTTCGATGATACAAAGACCGTTATCTGGTGCCCATACCTTGATTGTGAGGAGTGGGATGAGGATGGTGCAGTATTGGGATTCCTTTGTGATTCCATGTATCTTATCGACTGTACTCCATTTGTTCTCAAGAGATTTCTGCTACGCCGAGTATACTAATAGTATGGCATTGTATAATGTATGCCATAGGGAGTTTCTCACTATGTGAGGCGATGGATGGATATTCTTGATTGGGGTCTGCATCTATCTTATGATGTGATAGTGGAGGGGTACCAGGAATTGTAGCCATCACCCTGGGACATGCGGAGAGACATTGCAGTGGCGTCGGTTACTGAGGATTATGCCGCATTCTTGGCCTTGGTTCCACATGCGCGTATCACCCTTCCTGATGAGCCAGTACCTTTACTTGTGTAGGAGGATGTGGTAGAGGGTCTTACAGATAGTGGTGGTGGAGAGGATTCTTCATCAAGTAGTAGCTCAAAGAGTAGTAGTAGTTCGGGCAGTAGCAGTGATGATAGTGACGGCGATAGTGGTGGAGACAAAGGGGTAGGACCAGCCATCAACAATGATCCTTTTTCCAGTAAGCCTCACAAGAGGCAAGCAATGATAGTGCCAGCAGTGGATCAGCAGAGATAGATAGCAGGTCTCCAGGCATAGGTCCAGACTTTGCAAGGGCAGTTGGTACAGGCTCAGGGTTTGCTTGTGCAGACCCAGACTCAGATGTAGGCATAGGCTCAGGCTCATGCCCAGGCTCTATCACAGGTGCAGAGACAGTTAGCCATCATGCAAACGCAGGTTGATACCTTGATAGCTGAGTGAGACAGTGCTCGGTAGATTGTCAAGAGGGCACAGGAGACAGCGAAAACTCTCCAGAGATTGGCCGATGGCACTTCCATAGGAGATTATATGAGAGAGGTTTTGTGGGTTGGTCAAGAGGTAGAGCTCTACAGAGGCTGATATCATGATGCAATGCCTGCCGAGCGTCGAGTCAGTTATGCCCCATCGAGATCTGGGTGGACATATACACAGATAGTGAGCGAGGGGGTGACATAGCCTTTACACAGAGATCCCCAAGATCTCGGTCCTTCTGGGGGTGGTACAGGTCCTTCTGGTGGTGGTACAGGTCCTGTTGGGCCCGCACACTCTAGCAGTAGCAGATCGTAGATGCTATTGTGAGCCTCCATGATGTATAGTATGATGTAGCTCATTGTTTGATGATGTATTTTTAGACCAGACTTCATTGTATACTTGACACTTTGATATATATATGAGATGCAGTTGATGTAATATGATGATGGTTTATGATTTCTATGTGATGGATGCATTTATCATGTGATGTTTATATATTGATGCTTTTATCTTTTATTTCAATGTGATGATGATTATGATGAATGTATGTGCAAAATATTTGATAAAATGATGAAAATTTAATGATGAGATGATGATGTAATGTATGGATTTCTAAATGATAAATATAATGATGATAATGATGATGATGTAATGACTTGCATTTATTTTATGTAAATGAAATGTATGGATATATGGATGTATGAATAACATAATGATAATAATGATGATGTAATGATGTTTTATAATGATGTAGATGATAAAAGATGTAATGAAAGTGATGATGTAAATGCACGATGTATTTGATAAATGTATATCTATTATGATGCAAAAAAATGTATGAATGATGAAATGATGGAAATTTAATGATGAGATGATGATTTATAACTATATGGTAAATGATGATGATTTTTTTTGGATTTTATGTCAAGTATACTCAGTCATGTTTGTAGAAAAGATAATTATTGATCTGGACTCCTTTGTGCAACAAATACTCTGCAAATAATGAATTTATTTATGAATGCAATCTAATTTAATTATGCAACGATATGCAACTAGATATCATTTTAACAGTCTTTTTGTGCTTGGTATCATCATAGAGCTTTTATTGGATGTTGAAAGTTAATACAAGTGTCGATGGTTGTGTTAATCCAATGACGACCTAAGTATTACTTTCATGATTTTTGATATTGCAATCGAACACAAGCATCTAGGTATAATTGAACCGAGATGACATGAGCATTCATTGCGTAAATAGGTAGAGATAATCATTTGAGTGTGTGAATTCTGAATGTCATCGGTGATACATTTGCATAGCACATCCCCCGACAATATACACATTTATATGATTAACATACAAAAAATAGACAATAAAAATATCATTCTATTTCCTTGTTCCTCTAGTTCAATACATCATTGAGTTACTCCAAATAAATGATAAAAAAGTACAATTTATCCATTGTTTACTTAGAGTGTTCCATTCACTATTCAGATTTTAGATCATCCATCCTGATTTTGTGATGTTTTTGGATTTTTGAGATTTTGAGACAAAAGACCTAACTTAGTAACCTATCTTAGGGGTCTTGAGGGTTGATAAAAGATTAGCCTTGCCTACGTTACACATGCAGAGACCACGTAGTTCGACTGACACAGACCTATGTTTTTGGATGTTTCTTTTTCAGACTTACCTTTTTGACATGTGTTTGGATTTTTGATACGATATGGATGGTTGATGCTTTTCTGATGATGATTGATATGGCGTTGTGATCTTTGTTTTCAGTTTTCTGCTATACTATTGGTGCTTTTTGGTGAAATCGATAAGTTTGTATTTCCCCTAGTGATATCCAGATGTTGCCCCCAAGCTGTGGAGTGATACTTGACTACTTGTAAAATGATTTTGATATGGATGCAAAGATGGCAAGACGACTGACATGATATGAAACGGTATTGACTGCCAGACTAATGATCTTGATATTTATCCAAATAGATGGGAAAGTTGATCTTAGAATCACATACGATGCATGTTTCCAGGTTTTCACCATATGCTTTGATTACACCCTTTGTGTTTTTGTATTTTTCTCACTTTTGTATTTTTCTTTCTTTTTTTATTTTCTATTTTTTTTGCGTTTGCCAAGATGCCTGTTTGCTAGGTTTTCACCAAGGAAACAATTTTCAGAAGTTTGCCCCGTGCACTAGGAGATTTAAGCATATAATTTTCTGAGATGAATACTATTGATAGGTTTATCAAACAGATCCCCTTCTGACATTGATAGCTGATATGCTCCTGATCCATACACTGATATGACGACAAAGGGACCAAGCCAGTTAGGCTCAAATTTTCCTTTCTTCTCCCTGTCCTGCTGATTCCTAGGGTTTTATTTTAGTACCAAGTCACCAACCTGAAAGACCCTCAATTTTACCCTGTGATTGTAACTTTGTGACATCCTTTATTGATAAGTTGTTAGATGATTAATAGCTTGTTGATGACGCTCATCCAACATTTCCAGTTCCTGCAGTCTAGATACCCTATAGTCTTCATCTGAAATGATACCTCTGAGTGATACACAAAGGGATGGAATTTCAACTTCAATGGGCAATATGGCTTCTGATCCATATACCAAAGCAAATGGTGTAGCTCCCGTTGGTGTTCTGATGCTTGTTCTGGAGGCCCATAGTGCAGGGTTGAGTTGAACATGCCAATCACGTCCAACATCATTAACCATCTTTTTGAGAATTTTGAGTATGGTTTTGTTTGAGGCCTCTACTTGGCCATTCCTTTAAGGATAGTACGGTGTAGAGAAAAGATGTTGGATGTGGAACTTATCACATAGCTCTTGGACATCTTGATTCTTGAAAGGTCATCCATTATCTGTGATTATAGATTGAGGGATTCCATAGCGATAGATGATGTAGTTCAAGATAAAAGAGGAAATTTGCTTCCCAATGATGGTAGTAAGAGGTACTACCTCTATCCATTTTGTGAAATACTCTATAGCTATAATAATGAGCTTGTGTCCATTAGTTGAAGATGGATTTATTTTTCCTACTAGATCTAGGCCCCATTGACAAAAAGGCCATGTCGATGTGAAGGGATGCAGTTCTTGTGCTGGTGCATGAACTAGATTGCTGTGAACCTAACATTTTTGAAATTTCTTGACAAACTAATATGATTCTTTCTCCATGCATGGCCAATAATATCCCAAATGGAGGAGTTTCTTAGCTAGAGTTATTCCACTTGAGTGAGTACCACAAATACCCTCGTGAACTTCTCGTAAGGTCATTTCAGATTCGTTTCATTCTAGACATCAGAGTAGGGTACCATCAAGAACTTGATGATAAAGGACATCTATTATTAAAGTATGTCAGTTGGATTGGTGGATAAAGTTTCATTTTTGGTTCCTGGAAAGATCAGGAGGAAGAATATCATCTTTTAGGTAAGCATAGGTTTTTTCGTATATGGAGGTTTCAGTGGCTTCTCGATGGCATATGGTAATGGATTCTGATTTATAATGGGAAGGACATGATACTTGTTCTACCATAAACTCATAACAAACACGCTTCTCAGGAAATTGTATTAATGAAGCAATTATAGCCATAACGTCTGCAGCTTTGTTCTCTACCCTTGGAATTTGATCAAACTTGATATTGACAAAGGACTATTTCAGATTATCTATTTGCTACTTGTAGGGCATCAATTTTTCATCTTTTGTTTGATACTCATCATTTACTTGATAAATAACCAGTTGAGAGTCCTCATATACCTGTAAATCCGTGATTTTCCATTGAATTGCTATCTTGATCCCAATAATCAATGCTTCATATTCTGCCACATTATTTGTACACTGAAACATGAGTCTATATGATTTCGGAATTGTGTGTCCTTGGGGAGAGATGAAAAAGATCCCTATTCCTGATCCTCATTGTGTATATGATCCATCAAAATATAGTATCCATTGTTCGGGCATTGCTGTCATAATGTCTGCATTTGGAAATTCCATTGTCATTGGGTGATATTCTGGTAGAGGAGCTTCAGCTAGCTGTTCAGTGATTTCTTGTCCCTTGATTGCCTTTCTCTCGACATATTGAATGTCGAATTCACTTAAGAGCATAACCCATTTTTCCAATCTACCTGTTAAGGTAGCTTTACTTAGTAGATACTTCAAAGGGTCGATCTTTGCAATTAACTTGATTGTATGAGTCAGCATGTAGTGTCTCAGTTGTTGAGTAGCAAACACCACCGCTAAGCAAGACTTCTCTATGAATGTATAGTTTATTTCATATCCATTTAAATTTCTACTGATGTAGTAGATGGCGTGCTCTTTTCCTTCATAGGCCTCTTGTGCCAATAGTGCCCCCAAAGAGATATTTGTCATGGCAACATACAAAATGAGAGACCTTCCTTTTGTTGGTGGCATGAGAATGGGTGGTGACATTAGATATTGCTTGATTTGATTGAATGTTGTTTCACACCTCTCATCCCACTTGAAAACTATATTTTTATGCAATAGATGATTAAAAGGATGATTTTTGTCTGCTAGCTAGTAGATGAATCTTCTAATTGATTGGAGCCTTCCTTGTAGTGATCTGAGCTGACTAAATTTTTAGGAGGTGGCATTTCCATTATTGCCTTGACTTTTGCTGGATCCACCTCAATGCCTTTTTCCGAAACAATGTATCCTAGTAGCTTTGATGATGTAACCCCGAAGACACACTTCTTGGGGTTTAACCTAACATTGAATTTCTCCATCCGTGTGAAGATTTTGTCTAGGATATGCAGATGTCCTTCCCTTGTAGTAGATTTTTCCAAGATGTCATCCACATAATCCTCCATGAAAGTGTGCATCATATCATGGAAGATTGTTGTCATTGCTCTTTGATAAGTGGCTCCTGCATTCTTTAGACCAAATGGCATGACGTTCCAGCAGAAGGTTCCCCATGGACATGTAAAAGTCGTCTTCTCCTGATCTTCTGGAGCTATTCTTATTTGATTGTACCCAGAGAAGCTGCCAATTATTGATAACATGGCATGCCCTGCCGTCAAGTCCACAGTGATGTCTATATTTGGTAGTGGAAAATCATCCTTTGGGCATGCTTTATTGAGGTCCCTGAAATCTGTGCAGATTCTGATGCTGTTGTATGGCTTTGAAATAGGTACTATATTCGATATCCACTCAACATAGTCTATAGACCTTATGAATTTAGCATCCAATAATTTCTTTAATTCTATCTTTACCATCAATGCGATGTGAGGATGCATTTTTCATAATTTTTGCTTAACAGGCTTGATTCCTGTTGGCAAAGACAAATGATGCATTAGCAGATTTGGATCTAAGCCTGGCATATCAAAATATGACCAAGCAAAGTTGATGCTTCTTTCCTTAAAGAAATTGATAAATTTTGGTCTTTCTTGATCAGTCGTTGATTCTGCTAGATGTAGAAATTTTTCCTTCTCTTCTGTGCCAATGTCCATCGATTGTGTAGGTTCAACCAGAACTGATGATCACTCATGATAATGTTCTGGGAGAGTGTCAAATATTCCATCCTTTAGTGCCTTGGAAAGGTTTTCACTGTTGGATGCATTCTTTATTTTTACTTTTTCTAGATCTAATGCTACCATAGAATGGTTTTCACCATTAGATCTATTTTCCCTATTTTCAATTTTGCAACTAGAAGATTTGACACCCTCCTGCTAAGTTGTATTGTTATGAGTATTATAGATAAAATTTGTATCAGGTTCGGTATGACATAGGAAATGCACGATGGCATCATCATTTGCAAATTTTGGTACAGTCAAAGGTTTGATAGGTTCCCAATCAATAAGTTCTAGATGGATTAATGGCATGGTATCATCAGATTGATTTAGGTCAATGGAGGCAAGGGTGAGGACAGCAATATCATCATAATTGTCATTTGGGATATCAAGATCCATGATGGTACCCTCTTCGAATTCATCTAGTTCACTCAAATTTTGTTCGTCCTCACTAGAGTCATCGATATTTAGTGATCCCGCGACGAATGGTCTAGACCCAAAGCCTTGGCCCTCCTCACATGTAGGTGCATATTTTTGAATCACATCGACTGGAATATCAACAAAAAGTAAATCACAAGGTAATGCCCACTCATATTCATTTGAGTCTGTTTCAGAACCATCTCTAAAGTGAAGGATATTTTCTATAGCTGTCTTTGTTAGCTCCTACTTCTCTTCTTCATAATATCCTAGTCCTAGCTTCTCTTTTGTGTGGAGAGTGAGATGTGTGATAGGTTCTATGATTCCCTCCTTTCTTAATCCCACAGGTCCTTGTCCTTCATAACCCATCTTTTCAAGAATAGTCTTTCCTTTTCCATACTTGTCTGTGTTGATGTGAACATTTTTGATACTGATCTCTGATGTTGATGGTTCTTCATCCTTGTATAGCCAATCCAGGATTTCTTTGTCGTCCATTTCTTCTGCTATAGTTCTGGATTTTACAAATGTTTCTTGAAGAACTGTGCCAAGTAAAGATGTTGGAGGTTTGATCATTGATGGTTGACCATATGTCCTAGGAGATGGCATTAACTATGATAAGTTAAGCGATTGCTCCATTGAGTACTATCCCATTCCTTTATCTATCAACTGAACTTGCTTTTGAAATTTGTCTGATAGAGAAGTTTGTGGATCCGGATTGTTTGTTTCAACATGACTTGTTTCTTTTTCTTTACCTTTCTTTTCCACCCACTTGGTAGTGATACTTAGAAATTGTTCTTCTTGTGATGAATTTGAACTTGAAGCTTCCCTGTTGTGAGGGACAAAGGTGTCTTGAGATATTCTCAATGTGTCACAATTTTGTGGATGATTACAATCAGCAGCTATAGTCACCTCTTGTCTATTTACTAGAAAATTTAGGCATTGATGGTATGTAGAAGATACGGCCTGCATTTCATGAATCCAGGGTCATCCTAAGAGTATGTTGTATGTCAAATCTCTTTCCAATACTTGACATGCTATATGCTTCATCATGGGTCCCACTTGAATGGATAATACAATTAAACCTTTGGATGATCTTTCTTCCTCATCATATGCTTTGATGGTCATTTTCCTTCGAGCATCAATAGCGTCGTCGGAATATCCTAGTGCACGGACTAGTTTGAGGGTGCAAATGTTCAGACCAGCTCCCCCATCTATTAGAACTCTCTTAACACGATGATTATGGATAAATACTTCGATATGCAATGTTGTATTATGTAGATGGTTTAATGAGACATCATCCTATTCAGAGAATGATAGACAATGCGGGGTAGTCAGATGTTCCACCATAGCTTGGAATTGAAAAACATCCATATTCTTTGGTACGGTTGTGGCAACTGATGCTTATTTGAGAACTTCCTTATGTGATGGTGACAATTTAAGGAGTTCCAGTATTGATATTTGTGTGGAGATGTTTTGCAATTGATCGACAATATTATAATGAGATTGAGGCGTAACCGCACGTTGAGATCCCACTCCTTTTAATACTAACTTGGCTTGCCCATTAGTCATGACGTTTTCTGGTTGATGTTCTTGATTCTCTCGAGGGGTGTTTTGCATGTGAGCGATAACATTATAATGCGATGGAGGTGGAACTGCATGTGTGGAGCCAATTCCCTTTAACATTACCTTGGATTGTCCCCTAGTTAGCACATTGGTTGGTTGATGTTCTTGATTTTCTCTGATTTTTAAGACATTTATTTGATTATCAGAGTTTTGCACACTTGGGAGTAAATTCAAAGAGGTAATGTTGTGGGTTTCATTTTCATCAATGTTATCACTAATTGTATGATCATTTTTTACTTTAGATAGACAAAGGATTGTTTTGTCATAGATATGATTGACGTTCTTTCCTTTGTTGTTCAAAGAGGATGATGCTCCTTTGTCATAATCTGGCAATGGATCTTTGAAGGCCAAACGATCATTGTTATTTTGAGGTTCCTCCACATACACTTTGTTGCTGTCCACCAAATCTTGTACTACATGTTTTAACTCCATACAGTCATTTGTTTTGTGACCCTTGTTATTATGAAAGTTGCAATAATTAGAGTCATTCCACCATGATGGTTTGACTTTTGGATCCTAGAATCTAGCTTCCCTTGCAGTGAGAAGGCCTCTGGTAACTAATTCTTTCATTGTTGATTCCATTGTTTGACCCAAAGGTGTGAACCTTCGCCGATTTGATGGTTTTTGATATGACTGTGGTTTTATGATTTCATTGCTTTGTATGGTATTTGACATGACATTTTGCTCATTGTTCTGATTCTTTGATGTGGATGCGGTCAAGTTGAAAACTGGTTTGATGTTTTGGGGATCATTTGTTGTCTCATTTGTGTTTTGATTCTTTTGCCAAAATTTTGGCTTCTCACCGCTTGAGTATTGATTTGAGGAGTTACTTGTGTTGTTTGTTTTATCATTAAAATGCTTGATAACTCCTCTCTTGACTAACGCCTCTTCGATTTTAAGACCATTTTCTATCACTTTTTCAAATGTTGGAGGACATTGTAGTTCCAATCTATAACTCATTTCTTCTATCAATTTTTCAATGAACAACTCCATCTTTTCCTCTTCAGGAATGGATCTAGGATATCTAGCGAACAAGCGTCGCCATCTTTGGAGAAAAGACAAGAACGTTTCTCCTTTGTTTTGTTTTAGATTGTAAAGATCTTTGATAGTAACATTGTGTTGGATGTTGAATGAGTATTGAGAGATAAATCAGTTGATGAGTTCCTCAAAAGTTCTGATACCTGGTTTTAACTTCGAAAACCACTCCATGCATGTTCCTCCCAAACTCCTTGGGAATAATCTCATTAAATAAGTTTCCTCTTGGGAAAACTCAATACTCATTGTTTTAAATTCTCTGATATGATCTATTGGATCCGTTCTTCCATTATACTTATCGTATTTTGGGTTCTCACAATGTCTCAGAAAAGGTATCAAGCCAACTGTTGAGTCGAAAGGATAAGGACAAATGTCCTGTATCGCATATCTCTTGGTTGTCCCTTTCGTCATATCTTGTATTTGTTGCTGTAACATTTGCATTTGTGATGTTAAAGCAACAATTGGATCTATGGTGTGCGTAGGTTGTAGTATCTCAGTCTCATTCATTTTTGGTGTTTCCTTCAAACGGTTTACAACAAAATCTTTTGGAAGTTTTTCCCCTGATTTGGCTAACATTAAAAAATATTTTTCCATGTCTTGTTCTAGAATTTTTTCCATAAATATATGAAACTTGGGATCTTGTTGAGCTGCTTGGATATCTTCTGGAGTTATTTCATTTTTATCATTTCGGTTCAAATTGTTCCAAGGATTTTCCTCTGCCATTGCTTGGGATTTTAAAATTTCTTGTTCTAAGAGTCTCTATTTTTGGGACCTAGTGAAGATTGGCATACAAATTTTAACCCTTTCTTCTAAAATATTGATCTTTTTTTTTGGAGAATGTCAATTTTTAATTTTTAAACAAAGTCAAATAAGATGACTGATCTTATTGATGAGACAAAGTTTAAAAATTTGATTACTATACTTTGTTTCGTGATGAAGGATGATAGTATCCTGATAATGAAACTTCAGTGTAGTAATTGATTGTGTATTTGATTTTGACACTTGTGATTTGCAAGATCTTGTTTCAGTTGATAAGTTTGGAAATTTGTATAAACCTTTCTGACTTTGGTTCCTAAATAGTGATTTTGATAAGAAGAAATTTGATTCTGATGAAAAATGTGGATAAAATGACAGACTGATGGACTGGTAAAAAATTTTAACTCTCTGTTTTGAAAGCGCTAAAATAGAGGCTAGAAGGGCTATTTCCCAAAAGCGCTGGAACAGAGTCCAGAAGTGCTGTAAAAAGTGATAGAAGCGCTATTTTGACAGAAGCACTGAAACAGTGCCCGAAAGCGTTGGAGAAAATGACAGAAGTGCTACTTCCCAGAAGCACCGAAACAGGGCCCAAAAGTGCTAGAAAAATGACTGTAAGCGCTAAAATAGTGCCTAAAAGTGTTGTTTCACAAAAGTGCTAGAATAGTGACCCAAAGTGCTGAAACAGGTTTTCTAGAATGCTAAAAATAGGACTTTTTAAGACTTTCTACTGCAAAATTTGATCTGGTCTTGTGGCATACTATATCAGAGATTGTGGAAGATAAGAAGGATGAATCCGTTGACTATGGTTGTGGAATTGTGTGAGAGCTCTCCTCTGGAAGAAGGCTCGTGAGTAGAGTGGCTCTACTGCGTAATCTAATGTGTGACCCCTAGCAAAACCATGATAACTGTGGATGAACATTCTATGCTGTAAAAGGAGTTTTCGATTTTGATATAGAAAACGCTGTTTTCTCAATTTGTTTCTATAACCGAGAGGTTTTTGGGGTTTTGTGACTTTGATTTTTCTCTTGAGAAATGTGGTGGACTTCCACTTTCACAGCATGGACTTTTTGATTTGTTTTGACTTGACATTTTCAGGATGATCTTTAATCTGATTTACATGAATTTGTGAAAACACGACAAGCAATTTTGAATAAGTGTTTTAAAACTGAAAAGATCATGTATGTTCAAAAATCACGAATGATCTTTATTGATTTTGACGGGTTGTTTTAACAATTGTACACAAATCAAATAGACTCACACTTAAGGACAAGTAGGTCATCATTATACTCATAACCCACATCTTGAATTACGTTGACTCACATAGCAGTGTCACCCCCTAGAGGGCGCCTGTGTTTTTGTCGTTGCCAGGCGCGTACTCAAAGTGATGGAAGTGGATACCGAATCCTTTGAGCAAGAGGTCCCTAGTAATTATATGGTGAGTGTCTTGGGGGAAGATTCTTCCCTCCCCTTACACTGTGAGTATGACAATGTATGGATACTGACTCAGCTAGAAACTACTCTATGGTTCGTAGATAGGGTTCCGTTCGGTGTGGCAAATAGATAAACTCCCTCAGGAGACCTCCCAATCTTTAGAACAAATATTTTTGGGATGGTTATCTTGCTCACTACCGTCAAGTTGGAATTTCATCAACAACTTGCATTTTTATTATAGTGGGTTGGAAAACCTGGCTTTGGTTGTTCCCACTTAGGTCGTTCTCATAGGGTGAGTACTTTTTTCCACTACGGCAGGCCTGCTAAAGGACTTAATAAAGCGTAAATGACATGAAATAAAAGTGAATATGACACTTTGGTCACCCAGCTAAGGGGAGAGCATAAGCCTAATCACCACAAGCACAACATATAAGTTGTTCTATTTTAAAGCTCAAATTTTTTTTTTCTAATATATGTGAAGGTGTTTCTCCACATAAATCATGTTGTTCTTTTCAACTTGTACTATAAAAATGCGGTGACTATCCTAGGATTGATAGATTTTCTTTAAGAAAAACAAGAAAGTGACTATCCTAGGATTGATCAATTTTAGAAACTTTGAAGTGGCTATCCTAGATTGATTAATTTTAGAAAACTTTGAAGTGACTATCCTAGATTGATACGTTTTAGTCCAACTGTGAAAAAAATTAAAATCTGGCCACGGATGCGTCGGATCCAAACTAATTTTACAAAAGCATTGGAGTATTGCACCGAAGTGCTAAAATAGTTACCTGATGCACTAAAACCTGAAAGCGCCGAAACAGGGTACTGAAGCACTGAAGTTTGCCATGGAAGCACTAAATTACCCGATGTGCTAAAACAGTGACCAAAAGCACTAAAACAATGACCGAAAGTGCTAAAACAGTGACCAAAAGTGCTAAAACTTTTAACGGAAGTGCTACAAGAAAAACACGCCAAGAACCTACATAACACTTTCCAGAAAAATGGATAATTTTGATAAAATTGGGGTTAATGCCCCACGGTGGGCGCCAAATTATAAGTGTGAATAAGTGAATAAGTACAAAAGACACTTAATACGACATTATATCAATAGACAAGTTAAATGAATCAATTCAAAGGAATTATCTATCAAAAGCATCATATTGCTCTCTATCTCCAAAGATTTATTAAATCCTGATTGCTCTTAGATTGTTTAAGCAAATAAGATTGTTAAAATGACAATTCAAAGAACGAGATGATGATAATGCAATGCTAAATGATAAATCAATTAAACTAGCATGATATTGACATGAAACAGATAATTGCAGCTACAGGAGGCAGCCATTGATATGAAAGTTTGATTGCTTGATTTTGGATGCTTGATTGCTTGAATGCTTGAATGCTTGATGCTTGAATTCCTGCAGAGTAAGAGTGCAAAAGTTAGATTATCTGGATCCTTTTCTTGGTTCAATGATGTTGTATTTATAGATTTCTTGGCTATAGAAATGCATAGGGAAAGGTTTGAGAGGCTTGGATTCAATCTGGAGAATTGAATGGTGAGAGATGGAGAAGATTGAGAGAAACATGGAGATTGTCTCTACCCATGAAAACACCAAGCAAGAGAAGAGGAAGAATTGATGGAGGAGGATTGAGAGATCAAATTCCAAATTTGTCTCCAATTTCTCTCCAAAACTTCCCATGAAGTTTCAATCAATTAATTTTGACATATTTTAGACATGGTTTAGACATAGGATATCTAATTCATTTTTGAGAGAATATAGATTGGAATATTCCTTGTGTTCTAATTCAAATATCTTTGATTTATTTAAATTAGGAAAAGGGGAATAAATAATTTAATAAAACAAACTATAGGATAGTTGTTTATTAAATTAAATAGAGGAAAAATGGCAATTAATCAATAAAGTGTTTAATCTTTATTTAATTAATTTAAGATGGATGTGATAGATTGAAATAGGGATTTGATAATTAAATCAAACAAAGTATTTAATTTTGTTTATTTAATTAAGATGAGATATTAGAAGAATTTAAATGCGATGTGAATGTGAACTATTTAAATAAATATTTCTATTTATTCAAATAGTAGAGGAAATTAGGATAATTAATCAAATAATTTGTATTTAATTAATAGGAATTCTCCAGACCATTTTTAGGTGTATACACTCCCAAGTGGCACTATCCTCAAAATATTGGTCCCACTAGACCTTGCACTAAGTGATCTCTCTATTACACAATCAGAGCTTGCGAAACTCAAGCACTCAAAGGCTTTATTGTGACCACTCTTGGATCCTAAACTTGAAGAACATTCCATTCAAGAGCATGATTAAAATCAGATACGTCTTTTAAAAAAATACACATGAAAAACATCATGCATATGATCAAGAGTTAGTGGTAGAGGTAATCTATAAGAAACAAGGTTGATTACTTCTAGGATCTTGCATGGACCCACTTATCTTGGTGCTAGCTTGGCATACTTACCAAAATTTATCAAGATATTTTCAAGATTGATTCTTAGGAGTAATTTATCTCCTATCGAGAATAGTTGTGGAGTACACTTGGCATCTACATAACTTTTCTACCTATAATTTGCTTCTACTAATATTTTCTTGATTAGTTTAATTTTCTCTTCCATTTCCATTAGCATTTCTAGTGAAATACTAATCTTATCTTCTAGTTTATCCCAAATTATAGCATTTTGGAACTTCCTACCATACAATTCTTCAAAAGGTGTCATATCTATCATAGAATGATATAAATTATTATAAGAAAACTCAACTATTGGAGGGTACTCCTCCCACTTATATTTTTTACCCATGCAAAAAATCCTTAAAAAATCCTTGAGTACTTGATTTACTCTTTTTTTTAAACTATCTATCTATGGATGATAAGTTTAACTTATGTTCATTTGAGTTCCTAGCGTTGGAAAAAAGGTTTTCCAAAACTCTGAAGTCATCTACATTTCTCTATCTAAGATAATATTCTCAGGAACTCCATGCAATCTAAATATTTCTTATACAAATTTTCTTGCTAAGATGGGTGCTCCATCTATAAGGTTTCATAGGATAATATGAGCTACCTTTGTGAGTTTATCCACCACTACAAGACTTGTGTCATGTTGATTTATTGACATGGGTAAGCCTTGAACAAAGTACATGCTAATCACTTGTCATTTCTATTTGGGAATGTCATGAGGATACAATAATCTTGTTGGATGTTGATGCTCATTTTTGACTTGCTGAAATTCTAAATATCTTGCTAAAAAATTTGTATCATCTTGCTTCATACCTTTCCAAAAATAAATTATTTTCACATACGCTAATAGTTTCATTCCCCTTGGATAACCAAAATATGAAGCAATTTTTTTTCTCTCAATAAAATATTGTTTAAATCATTCTAATTTGGAACATACATTATGTATTTGTATCTCATTAGTCCATTAATTTCAATATGGTTCCCTTCATACTTGATATCTTGATGATTCTTACACTAACTCATTTGAATGAAAGATGTATCATTAGATGTATTGTCGGGTACTCATTTGAAGGTGATTTCGTCATGACCTTTGAATGAAGAACCTTCATTAAAAAATGATGCCATGTCAAGACTTTCAAATGAAGGTATTTTTTATTTTAAATATTTCATGTCCAAAATGCTTTATAAAAGAAACCTTTGCATGAAGGACCTTCAAATTAAGACCTTAATTCAAAGGTCCTTCATTAGAAGATCCTTCATATGAAGGTTCCTTTAATGCCATCCCATTATAGCTCTTAGAGTTGTTAGATATATTTGTTATAAAAACAAGGATAGACATCTGAGAGGGGGGGGGGGTGAATCAGTTGTTACCAAAAATCAAACTTATACAACATTAACCAATCCTTATATCATAGATCTGATAATTAATAGTGCAAGCATAAGAACAACACATCAGAGACACATGAACACCAATATTTTATACGTGGAAACCCTGTTAGGGGAAAAACCATGGTGGATGTTAGTCCACAAGATTATACCATGTTAGAAGTATAATGAAGAATAAAAAGAGAATGCACTTGCATTCAGACACACTACCTAGAGTACACTGCTCAAAGGGAAGGCTCACTGCCTTACATACACTAATCAGATTAAATCCATTTGATGAATTTGAACTGAGAAAATAGCTTCTAAAAAAGCCTGATTACAGTTCCAGTTAAGCACACAAAACTTCTTCAAACTCTTCCACACTCTACTCTGAATGATCTAACCTTTATTCACACTTCTACATCACTTGTACACTTGAGCACTTGTCATAAATGAGGAAAAAAATCTTGTATATATATCCGCTACACGAATTCGTATCCACTATTCAATCGGCCACAAATAAAGAATAAATTACAACTGTCGGCCTTGATATATGAATAAATTTTAATGCACACCAACACAAGTCAGTCACAACATAGTGAGGACCCAAAAAAACATATCCAAATATGCCAAACAATAAAATATTAATCCTCATGGATCCGCAACACACTAACACCACAATGTCAGCCAAGAACATGAACACTCGAGCACATATCAAAAAAATCTTCAATCATGAACACTCCAATCACTGCAGACTTACAAAAAGGATAGAGTACGATCTAGACTCATCCATGAACATCATAGGTACATGCACAACACATGAGATTACCATAATTTCATCCGCTTTGACCAAGAACACCATCTATAGAAACTGAATAACTATAGGTACACATATCTTCATAACTTCCACAAAACTTCATGTGTACCTCTAAAAATTTTAGACAACATACTAGAAAGGTTCAACAACAAACCCTTTGAAGCGCACCTTCAAATCTTCAACATACAAAGCTTTCCAACATTCTAACCTTCTCAACTCCATTGGCTGCCTGTACTATATTTTTTACAATTTTCTCAATCTCTTCAACATATACAGCCTTAAGCAGATTAAAATGCTAATAGTGTTGACATCAATGACAACAATATATCAGTAACACAACCACAACATCCAAAAATCTCTCCCTTTGGCATTGATGGAAACACATGATGTGAAAAGTAATACCACCAACCCAACTAACTCTTCTTCAACAATCTCCCCTTGAGATTGTGCACTTTTTTCTTATTTCCTTTATTTATTTGCTTTCCCATTTTTTTTCACATTTCTTCTCTCCCCCTTTGAAATCAATGGAAAAGGTACATATGCTCTGATTTTAAATTTGAAAACATCTAACTACTCCCCCTGAGTAGCAGTCACCACAACATCAATCTGAAATATGATATAGCAATGAATTCATAGAACAATGCAAATACCTACATCTTAGTTCTGATTAGGAGGGGAAATTACCCGTAACTTGCCTCTAAGGTACTCAAAAGTATCCTTAGGCAACGGTTTTGTAAAGATATCTACAATTTTCTCTTTGGTAGGTATGTACCCCAGTCTGACTTCTTTGTCACTTACTTTGTCTCTCAAGAAGTAATACTTGATGGATATATGCTTTGTCTTTGAATGCAATATTGGATTAGAAATTTTAATGGTGCTTGAATTATCACAGAATATAGCAATGGGTTCTTCATACTCAATTCTGATATCTCTCAAGATTTGCTTCATTCATAATACTTGGGTACAACTATTTGCAACAACAATGTACTCTGCCTTAGCAGTAGATAATGAAACTGAGTTTTTCTTTTTTCTTAACCAAGATACTAGCTTCTTACCTAAGAAGAATGCACCACCTCTGGTACTCTTCATTTCATCTACATCTCCTACCCAATCAACATCAGTAAAAGCACTTAGAGTAAGATCGTCATTCTTAGGATACCAAAGACCAAGATCAGCTATCCCTTTTAGATATTTGAATATTATTTTCACAATAGTCACATGGGACTCTTTAGGATCAACTTGAAATCTAGCAACCATTCACACAACATTCATTATTTTTGGCCTATTTTGAGTCAAGTAGATTATTCCACCAATCATTGACCTGTATCTTGTCTGATTTGCTTTGGGAGTATCATCTTTTTGTGTAAGTTTTCATCCAGTCACCATAGGCGTACCAACTTGTTTTGAATCTTCCATGCCAAACTTTTTTAGTAATTATTTCACATACTTAGATTGAGATACAAAGATTCCATCATCTAACTGAGTAATTTGCAATCCCAAAAATAATTTTAGCTCTCCTATCATTGACATTTCAAATTCACTTTTCATTTCATCGACAAACTTCATACACAAATCATCATCACCTTCAAAGATAATATCATCAAAAAAGACTTCAATGATCAATTCTTTGCCTAGATCCAATTTGAAATACAAATTATTGTCAATAGTACCTTTATTGAATCCAAGTTTCAACAAGTATTTGTCCAATCTAGCATACCAAGCTCTAGGGACTTGCTTTAGTCCATAAAGAGATTTCTTCAATCGACATACCATGTCCTTTTCATCAGTCGAGGGAAATCCATCTGGTTGTTCAACATAAACTTCTTCTTCTAGTTCACCATTTAGAAATGTTGACTTCACATCCATCTGATAAAATTTATAGTTCTTGAAAGTAGCATAAGCAAGAAATAGTCTAACAACCTCAATTCTAGCAATAGGAGAATAAGTTTCTTCAAAATCAATACCTTCCATCTATGAGTAACCTTTGCAAACCAATCTTACTTTGTTTCTAACCACATCACCTTGTTCATTCAGCTTATTTTGGAACACCCATTTGGTTCCAATCACATTTTTGTTTTGAGGTCTAGGAACAAGATCCCATGTATTATTCTTTTGTATCTGCAACAATTATTCTTTCATGGCTTCCATCCAATGTTCATCCTTGCATGCTTCACTTATATTTCTAGGTTCAACTTTAAAAATTAGACAATATTCTTCTAGAATTCTTCTTCTAGTTTGCACACCTTTGGTTTTGTCTCTTATGATCTGACTATCAAAATGATTTCTTCTCACATACTTAGGAGTTTTGAAGTTTTCTCTTACCTCTTGTTCTTGTGATCTTTCTTATGCACTTTTGCTTGATTTCCTTGATTCACCAAAACAATCTAAAGTTGATTATGTGTCTGAGAATCATTTTCAACATCATCATGTTGATCATCTGAATCATAATCACTAACTCTGGATGATTTACCAATATCTTCATCAACATAAAAATTTGCACTTTCAACCACTTTCTTCAACCTTTTATTAAAGCACCGGTAAGCTTTTATTTTAGTAGAGTATCCTAGGAAGATTCCTTCATCACTTCTAGTATCAAAATTACCTATATCATCATCTCTCTTGATGTAGCATTTTCTTCCAATTTTTTTGAAGTATTTGACAATAGGCTTATAACCAAACCATAGCTCAAAAGGTGTCTTACCAGAATTATTGTTGACATTCACCCTATTAATAGTATACACAACAATACTTACAAATTCTCTCCAGTAGAAATGAGGAACATTTTCTTCCAGCATCATGGTTCTAGTAGTGTCTAGAGCAGTTATGTTATTTCTTTCAACAACTCCATTCTGTTGAAGGGTCTAGGGAGCAGATAGCTATCTTTGAATTCCATGCTCTTCACAAAAATAAAAGAATTCCCATGAAGTAAATTCACCACCTTTGTCTGACCTTAGACATTTGATCTTTTGACCTGTCTCATTCTTTGCCATAGCTTTAAAACTTTAAATTTTTTCTAATGCTTCATGTTTTTCTCTCAAGAAAGTGACCCATATCATTCTAGAATAATCATCAATGAGTAACATAAAGTACCTTTCACCTTGTAGGCTTCCGATTCTGGAAGGACCACATAGATCAATATGTATCAAATCTAGTACTCCATTACAGTTGTACTATTTTCTCTTAAAGGAATTTCTTGTTTGCTTTCCCATCTGACATTCCTTGCACATAGTGTTAGTAGGATTCACCAACTTAGGTAAATCTTCGACTGCTTGAGTAGAACTTATCTTGACAATGTTATAAAAGTTCACATGACATAACCTCCTATGTCATAACCAACTTAAATCAATATGATAAATCAAACAACTTTGACTAGCAGTACTTAAATGAAAGATATTACCTTTTGTCTTTGTTCATATTAACTTTTTTCTTTGTTCCCGAAGAAATTATATTTCCTGAACTTCCTGTTATTTTGCTCTTACCATTCTTAAACTGCAAATTGTAGCCTTTGTCTACCATTTTTCCAACACTCAACAAGTTATGATTTAGGCCTTCTACATAAAGAACATCATCTGTATTGTGCTTACCACCAAAATAAATAGTGCCTCTACCATGAATCACACCAGAAGTGTTGTCATTGAACCTCACTACACCACCATCATAGTTTTCCAAGCTTACAAATTTTCTTTTGTCACCAGTCATATGTTATGAGCATCCACTATCAATTACCCACTCATCTTTCTCTTCAATTTTGGTTGCAAGAGCTTTCACAATATTTACATTACAAGAAAATTCAGTGGAAATGTGGTCATTTTCTTTGATAGCAATAAATACCCATTCATCTTCATTTATAGTTTCTTTATCAAATTCTTCATCAGTTACACCTTCTTCAACATAATAGCACTTTCTTTGAAATCTAGTATTCTCAGGCTTATATTTTGAAACTCTTTCAGGACATCTAGAAGCAAAATGACCTATCTTACTGCAAGAAAATCATTTAATAGGTAAATTTCCTTTGTACTTACCATGACCTCTTGATTCTCTTTTCATAATCAATGCTTCTAGTTCTTCCAATTCCCTTTCTTCATCTTCAATCCGCTTCATCTCATCTTCATATCCGAATTTTCTCTGAGAAGTCTCTCCTGAATCATCTCTTTTTCCTATAGTGGCCTTGAAATCAGATTCAATCTTAGGAGCAGACTCACCAAATTCACTTAATTCAAATGCAGCAAGTTTTCCAATCAACATGTCTTTTGTAATATTTTTCACTATTCTGAGTTCATCAATAGCATGAGCTTTTGTCTTGTAGGAAGGGAGAATAGATCTAAGTATCTTAGCCACAATTTCATCATCATTCATAGTTCCACCAACACATCTAATGTCCATCACCAATTCATTTATCTTATGCGAGAAGGAAAATATGTTCTCATCTTCACTCATCTTCAAGCTCTCCCATTTTCCTTTTAGAATTTGTAGCTTAGCACTTTTCACTAGTGCATCTCCTTCATACAATGTTTCTAGCTTTTTCCAAATCTGGTATGCAGTCTTCAATCCCATCACATTTGTCATTTCTGAATCTTTCAAAGAACTCACCAGTGTTTCTACTGACCTGGTATTAATTTTTGCTTGCTTGATCTCATCTTCAAAGGAGGGACCATTCTGAGGAATATTATATGCAATTTGTGTTATCTTCTAGAAAGGTTCACCAATGCACCTCAAATGACATTCCATCCTGAATTTCCATAGAGAGTAGTTTGTACCATCAAATCTAGGACTATCCTTGTTAAATGATGTCATCTCAGATCACCTCAAGCTATTAAGATTCTTTGAAAGGAACTAGCTCTAATACCAATTGTTGGAAAAACAAGGATAGACAACTGAGAGGGGGGGTGAATAAGTTATTACCAAAATCAAACTTATACAACATTAACCAATCCTTATATCACATATCTAATAATTCAATGCAAGCATAAGAACAACACATCAAAGACACATGAACACCAAGATTTTATACGTGGAAACCCCGTTAGGGGAAAAACCATGGCGGATGTTAGTCCACAAGATTATACCTTGTTAGAAGTATAATGAAGAATAACAAGAGAATGCACTTACATTCAGGTACACTGCCTAGAGCACATTGCTCAAAGGGAAGGCTCACTTCCTTACATATATTAATTAGATTAAATCCATCTGATGAATTTGAACTGAGAAAATAGCTTCTGCAAAATCCTGATTACAGTTTCAGTTAGGCACACAAAACTTCTTCAAACTCTTCCACACTCTACTCTAAATGATCTGACATTTATTCGCACTTGTACATCACTTGTACACTTGAGCACTTACCATAAATGAGGAAAACAATCTTGTATATATATCCACTACACAAATTTGCATCCACTATTCAGTCGGCCACAAATAAAGAATAAATTACAACTATCTTCCTTGATATATGAATATATTTCAATGTGTACCAACACAAGTCAGTCACAACATAGTGAGGACCCAAAAAAACATCTCCAAACATGCCAAACAATAAAATATTAATCCTCATGGATCCACAACATGCTAACACCACAATGTTGGCCAAGAACATGAACACTCAGGCACATATCGAAAAAATCTCTGATCACGAACACTCCAATCACTGCAGACGTACAACAAGGATAGAGTACGATCTAGACTCATCCATGAATGTCAGAGCTACATGTGCAACACATGATATTTCCATAATTTCATCCACTTTGACCAAGAACACTATCTATAGAAACTGAATAACTATAGGCACATAGATCTTCATAACTTCCACAAAACTTCATACGCACCTTTGAAACTTTCAGAAATCATACTAGAAAGCTTAAACAACAAACCCTTTGAAGTGCACCTTCAGATATTCAACACATAGAGCTTTCCAATATTCTGACCTTCTTAGTTCCACTGGTTGCCTGTACTATATTTTTAACAATTTTTTCAATCTTCGCGACATATACAACCTTAAGCAAATTAAAATGCTAATAGTGTTGACATCAATGACAAAAATATATCAGCAACACAACCACAACATCCAACAATTTTTCTTTTTAAAGTAGAGATTGGACCATCAAATAGTGTCACCATGACTCTACCAAGATATCCATCAAATTGATAAACCCTGACTTAACAACTACAAATTCACAAGAAAATTGCCCCTATCAGCCCTAGGGCATCAATTCAATGCCAAGTTTCTTTCTTTAATATACCCCTAAATGCAATGAACCTATATCATACCATGTTGCACACCAATCCATTGAGTTACAGTTCCAAGATAGTGGGTGGATTGGTGGATGTCATTTCTATTTAGCCCTCAAATCCTTACACAGGAAAAACAAGGTAGTCCCTATATTTGATTGTTTTCTCCCATGAAATAGTGATTTAGAACTTCAAAACAAATGAAAATGAAAGGGAACACATATATTTATCTACACCAATGATCTCAGAGCATTTCAAGCTTGTACGGATCCATACAACACAAAAGAACTTCAAAAAAATAGTAAAAACACATAAAATTGCTTTAAGAATGTGGTATTTGATATGAAATTTTGGTATCAACTCCTCTAGCAATTGCAACAATTGCAATGGGATGGGAATACGATATGATATAAATGGGATAATAAATTCATCATTTGAAGAATCAAACCAATATGCAAAGATGAAAGAAAGTATTAACCCCTTAAACTAAAAAAGTTTCTTTTAACTTTAAGTTTGTTGGGTAGCCAATTATTTTAACTTATCAAATCCTACCATCATACATAATCAAAATGTTGTTGTTTCAAATGATTATGAGCACTAACTTTAAGTATTTGAAGATGTTGAAACCTTGTCATAGAGAACTAGAACATTGATTCAACCACTCATCCTACCTTAAAAGATACCAAAAGTATCCTAGCAATTAGACATAGGAAGATTTAAGATGACTTAAACAATTTTTATTGCCAAAGTATAAACTTATGATGACTTAACCAAGCCTAGTACACACTCCCTCCCCATTAACCACTTAGACATATGGAAATTAAATGTAAATTTTCTGCTATTTTTAGTCATGTAGGTGTCCAATAAACCACTTGGTGGTGTTTCCCTTCAAGTTTATTTACTTGAATGAAGAGAAAAAGTCCTTTGATTACAATTAGAGAATACATTTGAGGCCTTGGTTGTGTAACTAGTGGACCATAGTCACATTTAACACTTGTTACAAAGTTTGGGAGTTAAAACATTAAGTAGATTTGATTTGTGATGAACACATTTGGACAATAGTAACAATAACTTGCAATCTATCAAGACTTGATTACCTTATAACTTGTCAAATTCTAGTGATGAAATGATAGATTAAGCATAATGTCACCTTGGGATCACATCACCATGAAAGAAATTCATCCAACATCCTTATGAGTGCAAGTACCACCAAATAGGTATTTATTAGATCTGTCTTCCTCGAGCGAGGGAAATTCAGGAAGAGAAGAGGAAAGCGAGACATGTAGTAGGTCTAAAAGAGGGAGATCAACTAGAGGTCAAAATATTAGAATAAATTTTTGTAAACGCATGGAATTTTTTCTTGCTGAAGGGGGGTCATGTTCTTATGATGATGAGAGCATAGATGACATTGAGGTGCCCTTGAGGTACAAACATCTATGGAAACAATGGGTATCCAAGGAACTTCCTCCAATAAACACTGATTTTTGTGTCAATTAGAGGATATATCACATAACACCATTCTCATTACATGGTTTGGGCCTATTTTGCATGGATGACATAAAGGTCTATTACAAAAAAGTTATTGAATTGATGGAGTATGTCGGACCCTGTTACAATTACAAAGATTGGATGCAACTAGTTTGATATACACGAAGTATGTGTAGGTATGCACTGTCAGCAAATTATATATAACTAAAAGATAAGGATCAAAATAAAGGAGTGGCTATGTACATTGAAAAAAGGTCAAAAGCATCAAGGAATATTGCAGGTTTTATAAATAGTATGTGACTTGGGTCAACAAATAAGCAACCCAATTGCATATTCGAGGTGCACGAGGGAAACCGTGTATTCGTATGTGCAATAAAATCAATAACTGTAGGGGAAGAGTTGCTAGTTGATTACAATTTGAATCACTTAGATACAAACACAGTTACTATGGGGATGGTATGTACTATATACCATTTTACCCAACCTCCAATTAATGACTCCAATATATCATTTTATTATTATGTTTTTCTTCGTGTCTATTGGTTTCATTTCGGTAATGTTTTTTTATATTTAATTTTTTTCACAGCGGGACATTGATCATATGGGGAAGGCTCCAGTGCAGAGCACAAATCATGATGCATTTTCAGGTGCTTCTACCTGATAGGTTTACCTCATTGTAATTGTGTAAATTAGATATGAGCAAACAAATTTATTATTATGTTTTTTTCATGAGTTTATTGGGTTAATTTTGATAATGTTTTTAATATTCTTGTTGTAGTCAGTTGATCAGGGAAAAGCACCAATAGTAGAGGAGAGCATCCATAGGGAGGTGTAGTCACAATTATATGATGATGACATCACATATTCAACAAACCCTCTCGATATGATAAGGAAGACCCAAAAAAAATGCAATTAAGAAATCCTTCAGTTGTTATTCATAGTGCCTCAAATAGATGAGATAAGAGAGAGGGTTAAAATATTGATTGAGAGAGCACAAAAATTGCAAGTAAGTTGTCATGACATCTTTAATTATAACATAAGTTAATTCATGGTTTTATATTTTGTACTCCTTTATGTCATGAACTAAAATATGTGTTGTTTTTACAAGATTTTGTGTGTCCTCATGATGTTGTTGGCCATGATCAAGGTATTGCAGGTGCTGCTCAAGGAGTAGGGGTTGGTTCAAGTGTCCATCCTGATCTTCCTGTGCATGCATCACATCATCCGTGCCTATATTGTCAACTAAAATCTTGACAACACATACCATGCAGGAATCTAGTAGTGCACCCTCTGGCAGCAAACACATGCCAAAACATATGTTAGGGCATGTACTTGGGGATGCAAAGGCCACTAGTAGTGGTGATGTTTTAGCAACATTTCCTGGATCTTCCCGTATTACTAGTACGAGAACATTGCCAGTCACATTTGTGGTGATCGAGGATTTTGTTCCCATAAAGATAGAGAAGTTCCCAGGTACTTTAAAATGTTTTAATTATTATTATATATAATCCAATTGAAATTTACTGATTGATCACTCTTTTTAGACTAATGATCCCATGATCATTTTGCAGGAAATGATGTTTTTTATAAACATCTAAGTGATATTACATTGGAGCTCTTTGGGCCCACCATACGTACATGGTGGAATTCCCAAAATCAAGATTTAAAAGATGAGCTCATTAACTATTTAGTTGTGTTGTTCGGTGATAAAACATTCAACTGAACCAAGGTCCTTAAGAAAGTTGGTACCTATCTAAAGTATGTGAGGGACCAATATAGGTCACATTTAGAGAAGAAAAAAAAGTATGAGCGTCCCCCCATGATTCCAGAGAGGGAGTGGAAGGACCTGGTGTCAGATGGAAAGGAGAAGGCTAAAAAGAAAAAAGGAAAGACACCATCAGGCCAAGGAAGGTATGTGATACTATCAATAATGTAATTATATACTGATTACTCTTTTTTTTACATAATCTAATGTATTTCAAACTTTTCATAGGCTGCTCAACACATCGAAGGCAACAAAGGAAAGACTAGAAAAACATAGGCAACACAAACTTGGCTCTGGTGGTTATATGAAATTAGTTGCATGAATTGTAAGTATCAATAAATGAAATATTGCATCCAAATAATAAATTACAAACAATTTTGGTTTTATCACACCATAGAAGCAAAATTCATGATCTTATGCAAAAATGCAGAGCTCTGAATTCAACAGAGTGCCCACAAAAGAGGACTTGAAGATTGCCTTCCAGCAAGGCTATGGAGCCCTGGTTGAATGCCTAAGAGTCTTGACTGTGCAAACACAATCTTCCACTACATCCAACACATAGGTAAATAAACTCAATAAATTTTATTTAAAATTGAATACTTGTGCAATCTATTCAATATTAATTTCCACCATAAAGTAATTATGTGCCTATTTTTTTAAACAGGCAAGCAATGATAATATTGCACATGACATTGGAATGCATCCTGGTGAGGGTGGAGCACAACCTATAGATGAAGGTCATGGTGTGCATCCCGATACTAGATGTATTCATGTGCTATACAAAACACAGTATGGATTAATACAATTAAACATCTTTAATTGCATTTGGTGTATTAATTAATGTAACCTTTCGTGTTTCAACTTTAGAGAATGTAGAGTGTGATCAACATGTTGAGCATGATCAGGAACATGATGTGGCCCCATCAGGTAAAGAGGACCACTCTAATGTTCTTTTAAACATATTTAATTGCAATTGGTGTATTAATTAATGTAACCTTTCATGTTTCAACTCCAGATTAGGATTTAGAGGGTGTTCAACATGTTGAGCATGAGGCTATAAGAAAATATCAGGAACATGATGTGGCCCCATCAGGTAAACAAAACCACTCTAATGTTCTTTTAATTAATGAAATACTTGTAACAATAATAATAAAACATATCAATTTAAAATTTATTTTCTATTGCAACAGACCCCCCCTTGTAGCGGCATCCACGTCATGAGTACACGAATAGGAATACATTAAGATCATGAGTAGAGCTCAGAACAATTGAAGGGGTGACAAATGATTTAGAAAACAATACTCCACTTCAACATTTTCTAGCTGCAAAAAAAAAACAAAAAAAGAAGTGATTGTAATCATATTATGACAACCATATTTTTTATATGTAAAAACTCAAAGAATGAATGTTATATGTTATATGTTAATGAATGAATGTTATACGTTATTATTGGATGAATGAATGAATGTTATGTGTTATTAATGGATGGATGAATGAATGTGAATATGTTAATTAATGAATGTTATATGTTATTAATGGATGAATGAATGATTAATATTATATGATCAGGTATGGGGAATTGAGAGTGATGTGAGGGGGGGGAGGGGCCAAATGAGCTTCCAAAATCATGTGGTTGGCCCTATTAATTAGAGAATATTAAACTATTCTCGAAACAAAGAGAATCTCAATAAGGTAATGCAATTTTCAATATAAAAAATGCATCATTTGAAGCATCAAACCAATATGCAAAGATGAAAGAAAGTGGTAACTTTTCACTATGGTGGCAGAAAAATGATTTTTTATACCCCGATGCCTTCAATTTCCAAGCCAATTTCTCCTACTTTGCATAGCTCTGCCATGTTTTTGGATGTGATATGTCTCCTACACAAAAAACATGTACCATTTTATGGCCTTCAACCCAACTACATCCAAGTATATTTTTAATTCCTCTATCTTTCATCAATCTCTTTACTATTTGAACCTCATACAAATGTTTTAGATGAAGAACCCATTATTGTGAAATGTGCCTCCAATTGAGTAAAGTGAATCCATGATCTGCATCATAATTTGAAGTTGTTTCCATTCCAATGTTCTGAGTTTAGTTTGTTTGTATGGCTTTGTATGAATACCACATTGTGTTGTGTGTGGATTTGGTTTCAAAGCTCTATTTCTTTTGTTTTTAGTGGTGACATAACTCTAAAATTTGACTTTTGTGCAAAACAGGTTAGTGGAAAATTTGACAGCTCTAAATGGTTTAGAGGCTTGATTGAGATAGATACACGAATATTTGGATCTTTTTGTTGATGGGAGGCTTCCACTTAACCATGAAATTTTGTACCATATGCAGGTATGCAAAAATTTCTCTACTTACATTCATTCAACTTACTGTAATATAATATCTAACAAAAATCTCCTTTTCATTATACTTAGATGGATTTTCATGCCCTGTTCCAAAGCACATGTTTTAGAATAGGCAAGAAGGATGTTGGAAAGGGTTAAGGAATTTGGCTTTACACCTGCCAATTGCATAGTTTACTTCATTCATCCAACATATTTCCAATGCGTTTCACAATTGTTGGAATCATATCCTATAATTACAGAACTAGTAAAATTAAAATATGTAAGTTTCAAATATGGCATTACATATCTTTCTATGAATTTTTGAAAGAAATTTTCAAAATGGAGAAGTATTAACAAAATAATCTGCATAATTTCTAAGAGATCAGGGAATTTTTTCGCAGAGTTATCTTGAATATATTTAAGACAAAAGTAACTTATAGAGATTGAAGAAAAATATCTGTTGTCTAAAATCACCAGTCAACACATCTTAGTAGTATCTCAATTCAAGAGAACTAGGTCCACTATCCATTAGCCAGTAAAACAAATAAAATCAATTCATAATATTATTCTATTCTAATAGGGTTGACCAATTGCTTGTTTCTTTTTGATTGTCAGGAATTCATCAATATACACTTGTTTTTCCTGCCTTCTCTTGCCTTGTGGCCAGAGAGTTTCTGCAGAAGGCATCAAAGTAACCTTAAAGATTGACAATGGAAATGAGTACAAGGTCAATATAACTTAATGTTAATTGTGTATGATTTTAATTGTTCAAGACCAATTTAGATTCATTTTCTTCTCACACTCCTTTTATTTACATTTATGTTTTAATAATATCCATTTTCCTTTACATTCATATTCTTCTATACATATTGTGTTTACAATAATTTTTTCCTTAATTTAATCTATGGGAGAGGACCCAGTACTTGAGCATGTTTCAATAGTTGTGATAGTAGTGGTTTATATAATGCCCAATATTTTTATCAATATTGGACAAATAGTTGTGACTTTAAAGTTGTTAGTGTTGATGATGAATCGTAGTATTTGAAAATTAGTTGCATTCAACTTAGATTTGTAGAATGTATAGAATGACATGAATTAGTAACCTTGAAGTTTCTCTTGAACTGTATAAAATTTTATTTTTTTGATAGGTAAAACACAGTCAAGCTACATATATTAATATCGATCAAAATACATCTGAAAATTTTGGTTCTAGGCTATGCTAGTCACTAATTACAGTTACAAAATTTGTACACAGACTATCCCTAGTTGATTGCCAAAAAGTATTGAATTCCCTCGAGTTTTCAAACATTTTCATACATTTTCGTCATAGAAAGCCAATATTTCCACTAGGTCCGAAAACCCCCTTAGCCATTGAATGCCTTGAACTTTTATCACTCCCAGTCGTTTGTAGAGGAAGGATGCTCCAAGATCCACCTAGTGTCGATGACGAGCTAGCTGCACTCCCTCAACATCTAGGATGAATGGTTTCCAATCCACTATAACTCCTTCTTGGAACATCTTCTTCATGTCATCAGGAAATGGTATCCTGACTCCAAGCCTTGCTATGACCACCATGTTCAAGTCTTCTTCCAGTATCTTGGCCGTGAAGACCATCCTCGAGAGGAGAAGGCACCAAACCTTTGGCATGTTCAGGTCCATTAGGGATGCTACGAAGCATGAAAAAATGTTCGAGTTTTCCCTTGTTTTATTGCTTGAGAAACAAAACTTCTAGCCCAACACCATTCACACAGCTTCGATGCACAAGATATCCTTGTTTAGGCAGATATACTTTAGTCTCTGGTCTGAGATAAACCCGGTGAATGTTTCTTTCATCCTCCAACATTTTAACTTAATGGGAGTCTCCATTTTTGAGTGCAAAGGATATCAGGTGCTTCTTATTAAATAATTGGGCTTCCGTCTCAACTAAGTTGAGGGCCAACCTGCTAGCATTAATTCGCTCTGTACCTACCACCATTCTCGGTTCCTTCTCTTGCTTCAGTGATTACTATTCACTCCAAGTGTTCATTCCACGTACCACCACTCGCTCAGGATGTCTTGAACATTTCATTCTTCCAAGGAGGCCACTTGATTTCCTAAACCATGGTGAAACGGCTTGCATCTGCTCCCGCATGTGGCATGTATTGTCATTTTAATCCTTTGTTAGTGATTATTCTTGTCTTTTGGTGGCTCAATCCCTCAATTCTGAAATGGGGTTTGATGTTAGTGACTCGGCCACATGTCCTTTGTTGATGATGTGAGTACCCATGTGCCGAGCTGGTCAAGCTAGCACAACAACTCCCATTTTGACACATGGGTAGAATTGTATAAAATTATTGAAGCTTTTACCTATATATAACCTTTCATCGATATGCCTACATTTGAAAGAATAGTTTAAAAAAAAAATTGCATTGTTTCATTGAACTTTTGATGAACCTCCAAAAGCGTTTGATGAATTTGTAGTACGTCCGACGAAAATTTCATCGTAATGAATTGCCTATTTCGTCACAATTTCAATGAACTTTTGTTGTTATTCTTTCAATCTCAAGTATGTCGCCAAGACTCCTACCGATGTAATATTATCGATGTGACATAGTGGGTCAAGTAGACATTCAGAACTTACTCTGATGGTATATGTCTTGCCGATATGCTTCCCTCGTGCTTCATCGATGAGACAAGATGAGTATCTCGCCAATGAAGCTTTATTGCTGAGACCACAGACTAGTCCTCCCGATATATATTCTCAAGAAAGTTTGATCGATGTAACAGTCTTGATCTTTCACTGATATTTGCAATACGTTTGATGAAACGTTCGTCGTAATGACTTGCTTATTTCATCATAATTTTGACGAACTTTTGTTGTTGATCTGATGCTTTGGAAAAGGAATGCCACTTGTATTCTGGCTACTGTTCGTCACTCAATCGACGAAATTTCTGTCAATATTCTGATGAACACCAGGGCCCTTTTTCATGGCGGAAACTGATGAAATTGAGTCGTGATTTCGACATTTTAAAGCTAGTCGGGAAAGCGACAAAAATTTAGGGACGAAAATTAGTTCAGTGATTTGTTGGTATTCTAACAATAGATTTTCGATATTCCAACAAAATTTCGTTGGAAATTGGAGTAAAAAAACAGCAGTGTTAGATAGTTCACTTTTGACCTGCTCATAGAATTTGTCTCCTAATGAATTTCTTATTACCTGATCTCAAAAATTGGGTTGAATCAAGATCATTTCCACAATATGCCTTCTATAACTCAACGCATTGGAAACTCAATTTTCCTTTCCCTTTATATATGTAATGCCAAAAATTGCATCCTTACGCATTCCATAACCTCCCCTTTAGATTAATTAAATTTGATAATGCAATGTCCCTCTCACCTAACTTTAATTTTGTCCTTAACCCTTTCATTTTAAACCAGTAAAGTAAACTTTTATTGTAGATGTTTGTGTGTTGCACAAGTGTCCCAAAAATATTCTTTCCTATGTAGTTGTTGGGATTTTACACTTCCCACCTTCCCACAAACTATAATGCCTAGATACAACTTGCAGATGTGCCAAAAATGTCCCTTTGCATGCCTTTCAAACTTCCCATTTTGTTAATCTCTTCATTCTAGTTCATTCTCTCACTCATTCATCTCATTCTCACATTCTCCTTCACTCTATTCCCTCTCATTCAATCAAGCTCTCTTGCACTTGTATTTCTACACCAACACTTTGGTATCCTTGGAACATCTTTGTTGCGGCATGCTCTTCCTTTTGGCATCACTATCTTGCTAAAGGGAGGGTAACTACATTCTTTTGTATTGCATTATAATATTTATTTTGAGTAGTATATTTTCATTATATCTCATTTATCTATTTTCTTTATCTTGTCTATTATCTTTTATTTCTATCTATCTAGTTGTCCATGGAGGTGGGGACATCTATGCAAGGGTTTTACCAAAGAAATTCCCTAAAACAACCCCAACCATTTTCATGTTTGCATGTGTGTAGATTTTGAAGGTGTTACTTTGTGGGAGGCTTCATTCATGGACCTTTTGTGAGTCTCCTTTCTCCTTTTTCTATTTCTTCATTTCCACTCTATTTCTTTTATTCTTTGAGTATTTATGTTATTTTATTTATCTTTGTTTTTCAGTTAGTTTAGTGCATCCTTAATATTTTAGTTACCGAATAGCTAGTTGGTTCCTTGTTGTTTTTGTTGGTTTTCATCCATACGAGACTACAGTGTTCCATAGGGATGTTTGCATGCCGCATTGTTGTCCTTGGCAAAGAGCCTACTAGTTTTCTCATGAGACCTCTACAACCTACTCTTTCAGTCTTTAAAACTCTCATCCTTTAATTCAACATAAAATATATAATATAATAAAAATCCCTTGTCTTTCCATACTTGTCACCTGAGCTTTGGTCCTTTAGGTAGTCAAGGAACATTTTCCCCTTTCAGATCACTTAATTTTAGGTTGTCTAATTTCCTCCTCTAAATTTTGGTGAACCTAACATGAGTCTGTCCTTACCTTATTCTTTTGTGGAAAAAAATTCTCTTGTTTAGAAATTTGTTGGATCAAGTGTTGTGATACTTTTAAGAGTTTCACAACCTATTCCACTACTTCTTGGCACGTAGTTAGAAGAAGCTTTCAAATTTAGATATGGGGTCAAGAAGATAGTTCATTCCACCCTATTTTGATCCCGAGTTTGATTAGTTCACTACAAGACTGTCACCTAGTTATTCTCCCCATTTTGATTCCATTCATCCATCAACAAAAGTTCAAGAAAACCCTCAACCAAGCACTCCTTCTATCTATTATTCTCCCATAGATCATGAGTCTGCTCTCAGGGTCCCCTTTGAGTAGGTCCAAACTTTGGATGAGAGGTTAAAATATTTTGAAGAGTTTTTAGACAAAAATGACACATGCATTGAAGCTGATCCCATCATTTGTGGTCTAAATGACCTAATTATCTCATACCACAAAGGTCTTCAACTACTTTGAGGGATAGTTAAATTCATAGAAAGTAATGTACCCTCATAAAATTCAACCTTAGGTAATCCTCAAGATGTCCAATTAGAAATTACGGGTATGCAATTGTGTGTTCTAATTTTGGGATTGTTCATGCATATGGTAGAGACTGGTCTTTTTGTACCCTCTTTCACCACTATTGATAATACCAACACTGTTTCCTTGGATGTTCCTAGAGTCATAGTGAATCATGTCCCTTTGGGATATAAGGCCCCTATACTTGCAATTGTTGAGAAAATGTGTCTCAATCTTGTAATTATATGTGGTTTATTGTTGATTGGATGTATATATTTATATATATGTTTCCTAGTTACACTGATAGGTGTATACAATGGTAGCATAGAGCGAAATGTGAGTGTGTTAAATTTTTCAGGAAACTTCTAGAATGGATGGCATACATTAAATAAAGGATATATTGTAAATTTGGACCATTCGTTATTAGGTTTTAGATCTAATGGAAGATATTTTGTTGGCCTATCTTGTCATAGAATGTAACTCTATTTTATGAGGGCGTTGTATTATGACTCTGGTAAAGATTGTGATTATTTCTAAGAGTCCGACAGCGGTCATGTTGTCTCTTGATCTCCAAGTGGTGATACTCCTGTGAGAAGATTTCTCTACAAGTATATTGTAATCTATGTGATTTAATGAATAATATATTACGTGGCTTTTGGAGTGTGGATTTTTTCTCCCGAAAGGGTTTTCCCCGCGTAAATCATTGTTTCGTGGTATGCATGATATTTATGTTTATTTTTGTTTAAGTTTTTGTAACTGTTAAAGATCTGTAGAAGTTTTACATTATTCTCCTCTCAATATTAGTGTAAGAATTTGTACTGCTTCCTTACAAGTGGTATCAAAGCCTCGTCACCTTTGGTTTCAGTTTTGGGTTGTTGGTTTTTTCGGACTAATCTAGGTTTGAGTGGGAGCTTGTGTAGAAGATACTTTGTGATCTTGTTGTAGGAATTTTTAGATGGCAAGTTCATCAGGGAGAATAGAGGTGGATAAAAATTTTGGAAATATTTTTGAAATGTGGAGGTTCAAGATGGAGGATCTGTTCATAGATCAAGATCTGTGGGATGTTGTTGATGAGAATGTTTCAAGGCCTACAAATCCTACTCAAGCTTCTCAATATGATGTTGTGGACCATAAATCCAAGGGTCTAATCAAATTGTGTTTGGTAGACTATTTTAATTAATTTCCACGAGGAGACCTCTGTACAAAAACTATGGAAGAAGCTTGGTGAGATGTATCGTGTCAAATCTTTAGTGAATAAGATTTTCTTGAGAAAGAAGTTGTATTCCTTGAGAAAGGAAGAGGGTGGATGAATCACAAACCAATTAGAAGAATTCAGTATGCTAGTGGCTTAATTGGCATCAATTGGTGTCAAAATGGATGAGGAGGAGAAATTTCAGATCTTTCTTTGTTCTTTGCCTTATTCGTGAGATTCTCTTGTTATGTCTATTGGGAGTACTTTTTTAATTTTAAAGACTAAAGATGTGGTGGGTTCTTTGCTTTTTGAAGAAATGAGAAGGAAGGTATCCATCAATTCCAAGGAGGCCCTAAATATTCATGGAAGACCTAAGGAAAAATGCAAGAAGAATGAGAAGCATGACAAATCCAAGTCTAGGGGGAGATCTAAATCTCCTATAAAGTCTAAAGTTATTTGTTGGAACTATGGTAAGCCTAGGAATGTTCGTAAGGAATGAAAATAAGAAAAAGAAGAAAGTTGATTCTGATTATGAGTTTGAGAAGGAAGATGGTGACACATTCATTGCATCTTAGGCAACTCGCGTAGGTAATGATGCATGGTTAATTGACTCAGGTGCATCTTTCCATATGACCTTTAATAGAGATTGGTTTTTTGAATATAAATAATTTGATGGAGGTAAGGTGTACTTGGGTGATGATTCTCATTTAGACATTTCTTATTGTGGTAAAGTTAAAATCAGATTTCCTAATGGTAGAATAAAAAGGATTAAAGGTGTGTTTCATATATCTGGATTAGCACAAAGTTTTTTATTTGTGAGCAAACTAATATATGCAGGTGTGCAGGTAGTATTTTCTGATGTAGGATACAAGATGGTTAGAGGTGCTATGCTGATTGCTAAAGTTGATAGATATGGCACATTGTATAATCTTGATGCATGCATAGCTGAGTGCAATAGTACTTTTGTGAAAAGAAAGCCTGTGGAAGAAGTGATGGTTTCACCTTCAGTAGATGTTCATGGATTTTGGGTACCCAAGGGTGCTCTTTATTTTGAGACAAAGTTACTTGCAGAGAAAACTATGTTATGGCACAAGAGACTTGGCCATAGTGGAGAAAAGTGTCTAAGAACCTTGAAAAATAAAACCTTGTTGAAGGTCTGTCTGATTGTAATCTTGAATTTGATTTCTATGAGAATTGCATTTATGGAAAATAAAATTTCGTTTAGTTTTACCCAAGTTCTCATAACTCTTGTGGTGTATTGGATCTTATTCATTCTAATGTGTTTGGTCTTGTAGATGCTCCTTCGATTGGTAAATCCACATATTATGTTTCAATAATTGATTATTATAGTAGAAGGACATGGGTGTATTTCCTAAAGAGTAAATCTAAAGTTTTCAGTTGATTTAAAGAATTTAAAGCAATGGTTGAGCTATAGACTAGAAAGATAATAAAATGTTTGAGAACTGATAATGGTGGTGAATTTTTCTCTAATGATTTTGATAAATTTGTAAAGATTGTGGTATCATAGACAAAAGAAAACTCTATATTCTTCACAACATAATGGAGTTACAGAAAGAATGAACAAGACACTGATGGAGAAGGCTAGGAGTATGTTGAGTGATGCTAGCCTAGAACAAAGGTTTTGGGTTGAAGTTGTTTCCACTGCCTGTTACTTGATTAATAGGTCTCCTACATCATCTCTTGTCGATAAGATGCCTATAGAGGCATGGTCGGGTTACAAGCATTTATTAATACATCTTAGAGTTTTTGGTTGTGAGGCATATGCACATGTGCCAAAGGAGAAGCGAACAAAGTTGGAGAACAAGGTTGTTAAATGTATCTTCATCGAATATAGTTATGGTGTGAAAGGATACAAGCTTTGGAATCCTGTTGCATAGAAGGTAATACATAGTAGAAGTGTGATTTTTAGAGAAACTAAGCCTTCTTTTGTTACATTGTAGCTAGAACAAAGTAAATAGGAAGATGTGATTCAATTTCCTTCTACACCTGAGAAAGTTGAATCGAGGCCCAAGGATAGACAAGAAGTTGAGGAGAGCTCATCTAGCTCTGGATCTTCAGAAGAGGAGGAAGAACCTCCAACTCAACTTGTTCGTAGGTATACAAGGAATAGAAAACCACTTGAAAGTTATTTACCTAATGATTGGAGATGTATTTTTTCTTTGAATACTAACATGGATGAATCTAGATCTGTAGAAGAGGAACCAGGTATGAATGATGCAGAATCCTAGAAGATTACTATGGATGAAGAAATGACATCTTTGAAAAATAATGATACATGGGATCTTGTACCATTTCCTGAAGGATGAAAACCTATTGGTTGTAAATGGGTGTTCAAGAAAAATATTGGTTCAGATGGAAGTATTGAGAAATAAAAAGCAAGGTTGGTTGTGAATGGTTACTCTCAAGTTGAGGGTGTTGATTACGGTGAGATGTTTTCTCCTGTTGCAAAAATGACATCCATTAGAATTTTTCTTTCTATTGTTGTTGCTTTTGATTTAGAGGTTGAGCAAATGGATGTGAAAATTGCTTTCCCTTATGGTGATTTGGAGGAGGATATTTATATGACACAACCAAAGCAATATGTGGTGAAAGGTAAAAGTAAATTGGTTTACAAATTGAAGAAATATTTGTATGGTTTAAAAAAGAGTCCTAGGATGTGGTACCATAAATTTGATACATATGTGTTGAGTTTGAGATTTGAGCGTTCTAAATTAGATCATTGTGTTTATTATAAAACTGATGGTGATCATTTCCTGTTTATTGCATTATATGTTGATGATATGTTATTTATTGGCAAAGGAAAATGTATGATTTTAGAACTAAAAGCTCAACTTGCTACTAAATTTGAAATGAAATATCTTGGTGTAGTTAAACACATTCCTGGGATGGAAATTAAAATAGATAGAGGAAACAGAAAGATATGGCTTGGCCAAAGTAAGCATGTGAATTCAATTTTACAAAGTTTGATATGCAGGATTGTAGACCATTATGTGTTCTTGTTTTAGTTGGAACAAAGTTATCTATTTCAAATTGTCCTACATATCCATCAGAGATGGAAGACATGAGTAGAGTTCCTTACTAGAGTGTAGTTGGATTTTTTTTGTATGTTATAGTTTGTACTAGACCAGACACTTCCCAAGTAGTGGGAGTTCTTTCCAAATATATGTCTAATCTTGGTAGAGTTCATTGGGATGTAGTTAAAAGAGTCTTCAGATATTTGTGGTGTACCTCACATTATTCCTTATCTTATCATAATAATATGACTGAAGATGACATTTCCCTTGATATTCATGGTTATGTGGATTCAGATAGGGCAAGTGATGTTGATAGCATAAAATCCACCAATTATTATGTGTTTACTTTATTTGGTGGTGTAATTAGTTGGATGAGTAAGAGATAGGTTGTGGTTGCTTTGTTCACTACTGAAGCAGAGTATATGGAAGTTGCTCATGCTTGTAAAGAATCCATTTGGCTTAAGAGATTATGTTCAAATATTGGTATAAAACAAGATGCAGTGAAAATTTATTATGACAATTAGAGTGCAATATGTCTTTCCAAGAACCCAACATTTCATGCCATGACCAAGCACATTGATGTACACTATCATTTTTTAGAGATATGGTCAAAGATGGAAGGGTGAAGTTGGTTAAGGTAGAGACTTTGATGAATTTTTTTGATTCTTTAACTAATCCTATGAGCATAGAGAAGTTCAGATGGTGTTCAGAGACTATGGGTCTTTCAGCCCCTAGAAATTAAAGAGATGATGTTTACACCCTCACATTTCTCTTGCAAGGTGTTCAGCAAGTTGTAGATTTATTGAGAACATATTTATCAACCTTGCAATTATATGTAGTTTATTGTTGATAGGATGTATATATATTTATATATATGTTTCCTAGTTACACCGATAGGTGTATACAATGGCAACACAGAGTGAAATGTGCGTGTGTTAAATTTTTCAGGAAACTTCTAGAATGGCCGACATACATTAAATAAAGGGTATTATAAATCTAGACCATTCATTATTAGGTTTTAGATCTAATGGTAGATATTTTGTTGTCATGTCTTTCCCTAGAATGGAACTCTATTTTATGAGGGTGTTGTATTACAAATGCTATAGAGATTGTGATGATTTCTAAGAGTTTGATAGCGGTCATGTTGCCTCTTGATCTCTGAGTGGTGATACTCCTATGAGAAGCTTTCTCTGCAAGTATATTGTAATCTTTGTGATTTATTGAATAATATATTGGGTGGATTTTGGAGTGTGGATTTTTTCTCCAGAAAGGTTTTTCCCCATGTAAATAACTATGTCATGGTATGCATGATATTTTTGTTTATTTCTATTTAAGTTTCTATACTATTAAATATCTATAAATTTTTTTCATTATTCTCCTCTCAAGATTAGTGTAGGAAGTTGTTCTGCTACCTTAGCTTCCTTACAACAACCCAAACCTCCGCTACTAGAACTAGTCAAGCTTCACCAAGTGATCATGTCCTAAATGCTTTCCTGCAAAAAATGGGACAAATGAAATCACAATTGGCTAACTTGACCAATGCTTCTTCCCAATCTACATTGCAACCATAATATCACTACAGTCCTTTAGCTCTTTCCATTTTAAATGCCCCCATTGCTGCAAGTATGTTGCAGGTCTTTTCATTGATATCAATAGTATGGGGATTGTTGGAGTTGTTGAAGAAGTGTTGCACTATGTTGTCATTTATATTATCATTTGATGTCAGCCTCTAGTGTAGTTATTTTGTGGTCATGTTTGTGAGTAGGATTTGTAGATGTTGAGAGATATTTGTGGTGGTGTTGATGTAGTTGGCCTAATTGGTTTCCAAATGCTTTCGAGAAAATTTGAATAAAAGAGTGTGCACAGAGATAGAGGTGTGTTCAATTTTGTACTCTACATTTCTTCATGGTTGAATATATTATTGTGTAGTTTGGCTATGATGATCAGATATTTTCAAATTTTCTATATCCAAATTTTTTAGATTTTGGATCGTGCAGAAAAGGAAGTTATGTTTAATAGTGTGTTGGTATATGAAGATGGTTGTCTGGGAGAGAGAAATGAGATTGCTCTACATTTCTCTATAGTGAGGTTTCTTATCTTGCAGATTTGGGAACATGTTTATATTGTCTATATTTATCTTCCCTTGGAGTTTTTGGTGTTGAGTTTTTCAACAAGCTTAGATTCATAAGTTGTGTTCAGTGGTAGTGTGTTTGGTTACATAAAATGAATGTGTTCTTCAACTTCAGGTGGTTGTGGTAGTAGTGTTTGATATTCTAGAATGTTGTGAAGTGTTGTTATGTGGTCCATGTGGTGTTTTCAGACTTGGAGAGGCATGTTTGTGATTGCTTATTAGTGTTAGTGCAGGTTTCACTGACTTGGGTGCTAGTGTTAATTATGGAGGTTGTTTGTTGTTAGTGGAAGCATAGTGAAGCATGTTGGTGCAGATTTGGGTCCTAGTTAACCCTTGGTGTGGCTTTCCTTCACTTCTTTCCACCATGGAAGTTTTTGGTGCTGGTCTATTTTGTGTTGCACATTTGAGGTGCATACATTTCATTAAGGTCGAACTAATTAAGATTATTTAGGTCATGAATGGTATAAATGCAAGGTGGATTTTACGTTGATTTGTGTGGAATGTGTGAGATGTGAATTTGATCAATTGTGATGATTTGAGTGTGATCTTAAATTCCTATGAATCTAGATGTAGTGAGTAGAATGTGTCTACTTTTTTAGTGTGCTTGAAGTTGATGGAGGTAGTGAGACAAAGGTTGTGGATGGCATAAATTTTTAGTGGCGGATCTTTCTTATTGCTCTGAGATAGTGAATATCTTTGTAATATTTTTCTTCTTTATTTTTTCTTCTAAACAATGTGTCCTTTTGGCAATGTTCCTATCTTCTTTTTTGGGTAGTGAGCCTAATTATATTCAATGTTTCTATTTGAATATATGTGTGAGCTAATTCTCATCGTGGTTTTCCTTGCTTAGGGTTTTCCACATAAATCTAGTATTATCTTGTGTATGGTTGTGTTTCCATTGTTGTTTCACATGTTTACATTCTACTAATGCTTAATTAAGATTCAAAGTTTGATGATGGTTTGAATGCTAGTGAGGGATTGAATGTTTTAATGTACAACTAATTCACCCCCCTCTTAGTTGTCTTGTGCATCTAATAATTGGTATCAAATTTTTGGTTCCTTGGAAGAAGCTTAACCACTTGAGGTAGATCCATAAGGTGCACATGAAGGGTGGAAAAGCTCCTATGTTCAATGGAATGAATTATTCTTACTAGAAAGCTAGGATGAAATCCTTTCTAGTCTCTCTTGGATTTAAAATCTAGAAATCAGTTGAAAAGGGTATACTATGCCTGTCGTTGGTCTCACAAGTGATGATGAGATCAAGGAATGTGAGAACAATGGTAAAGAAAGGAATGTTGTCCTGAGTGGTCTCTTTGATCCTAAACTTAGAAAGGTGATAATTCTCAAGTCTACAAAATATGTCTGGACAAAGTTGAAAATTATTTATGAAGGAGATGAAAAATTCAAGAAAGCAAAGATGCGGAATTATAAAGCCAAATTTGAAACCCTGAGGATGTCTAAAGATGAATATATTATAGTCTACATGCATAGAGTGGATGAATTTATTAATTCCATTAATGGTTTTGGTGGTAAGCTCGAAGAAAGAAAAGTTGTGAAAAAGGTATTAAGAACTATTCCTAAATCTTATAGTTCTAAAGTTTCTACTATTGAGGAAGCTCAAAATTTAGATCAATATTCTAGAGTCAGGTGTTTGGTGCCTTAATTTCTTATGAATTGAGAGATTTTGGTTAAGATGCTGCAATGAAAGAAACTACCTTTAAATTCAGCAAAGTAGAGAAGGATGATGAATCAAATACTAATGATCTTTATGAGGTGGAAGGAAATTTTTTAAGGAGACTAAAAAAGGGCAATAGAAAATACAGAGGTGAGTTACCATTTAAGTGTTTTAATTGTTGAAAGATAGGTCATTATGCTTTTAAATGTCCAATAAAAGTTTTAAATGACAAACATAAGGATCATAAAGGTAAATATGTTGAGAAGAGTTATTATGTTGAAAAAGAAAATGGTGTATTTGATGATGAAGAGTCAGACTATCCTGATGAAGGCAACAATGAATTATTTTTCATGGCTCTAAATGTTGGAACTAATTCTACTAATACTAAAATACGTGTAAAGGAAAGTGCTCTAGAAACAAGTCATAATATTGAAGGAACTATGGTGACTTCTTTTCATGCAAGAGAGGAGAGGAACTATTGGATAATTGATAGTGGATGCTCAAATAATATGATAGGTGATAAGAGTATTTTTGTTAAACTTCAAAAGTATAATTGTGGTCTTGTTAAGTTTGGTGATGATAAATCTGCTAAGATATGTGGAAAAGGCTCAATTAGTTTTGATGGAAAGCATAAAATAGCCGATTTTCTTTATGTCAAGAGTCTCTAGCATAATATTCTTAGTGTAGGAAACATGTGTAGTAGAGGATACAATTTTTTGTTTCAAGATGATGGTTGTGAAATCAAAAAAGGAAGGTCTAGAACTTTGGTTGCTACAGGGAAAAGCACAAAAGGTAACGTTTATCAGCTCAAAGGTAGTGGCATTAAGTGCTTTATGTCTCAAATCAATGAAAGTTGGATATGGCATAGAAGAATGGATCAAATCAATTTTTATAGCCTAGAAAAGATCAGTTCTACTGATGTTGTGAGAGATCTACTAATAATTATAAAGCCTATCAATGGAATTTGCAAGGAATATCAGTTTGGAAAGCAAACAAAGAAGAGGTTCAAGGCTAAAGAATATTTTACCGCAAGTCCTTTGGAGTTGGTGCATATAGACCTATGTGGACCTACCAGAACAAGAAGCTCTCAATGTGATAGGTATTTTATGTTGTTGATTGATGATTATTCTAGAATGACTTGGGTGACACTTATCAAAGAAAAATCAGAATTTCTAGATAACTTTAAAGCCATTAAATCTATGGTTGAGAACAAAATAAATTTGAAAATCAAATTCTTAAATTCTAATAGAGGTGGTGAGTTTACTTCAAATGATTTTAACAGTTTTTGTGAAGGTCATGGAATTAAGAGACAGTTATCATCCCCTAGGACTCCTTGACGAAATGGAGTTGTGGAGAGGAAGAATAGAATAGTTCAAGAAGTTGCAATAACTATGATGAAGGAAGAAATTCTACCGCGTGTCTATTGGAGAGAATCTATTCATACTACAGTCTACATACTTAACAAAGGTCAAGAAAGAGTGAATAGTTCAAAGACTCCCTATGAGTTATGGTATAGAAAAGCTCCTACTGTGAAATATTGCAGAGTGTTTGGAAGAAAATGTTATATCAAAAGAGATGAAGAAAACTTGAGAAATTTTGATGCAAGATCTGATGAAGGAATCTTCCTTGGATACTCTATAAGAAGGAAAGCATATCGATGCTATAATAAAAGGTTGAAGAATATTTTTGAAAGTGCAAGTGTCAAAGTGGATGAAGAACCACATTAGAATTATGTATTGATAGAAGGATACAAATCTGATGAACCCCTTTGTAGTGATGAAGAAAAGGATGAAGAGACAAAAAAAGAGATGATATTTGAAGAGGAAGAAGCTTTAGGAAAGATCCCTAAGACTCCTAAGTATGTGTAGAAGAATCATTCTGAAGATCAAATCATTGGAGATAAGAGAAAAGGTGTGTTGACAAGGAGAAAAGCTGCTATGATAGAAGAATAGGTAGAATTTTTTTACTTTCTAAGATAGAACCTAAAATAGTAACTAAGTCATGCAAATATGAGAATTGGATCAAGGCTATGAAAGAAGATCTAGAACATATTGAGAAGAACCAAACTTGGGAATTGGTCCCAAGACCTACACATAAGAATGTGATAGGAATTAAGTGGTTTTTCAGGAACAAACTAAATGAGGATGGAAAAGTTATTAAAAACTAGGCTAGACTTGTGTGTAAGGGCTACTCACAAGTGGAAGGAATAGATTTTGAAGATAATTTTTCTTTGGTGGCAAGGATGGAAGCCATTAGAATGTTTTTTAGATTTTACAACACATAAAGAATTCAAATTATATCAAATGGATGTGAAGTATGCATTCTTGAATGGTGAGTTAGAAGAAGATGTGTACATTGAACAACCAAAAGGATTTTAGTTATCAAATGATGTTGATATGGTCTGCAAGTTAAAGAAGGCCTTATATAGGCTCAAACAAGATCCTAGAGCTTGGTATTCAAGGTTGGATAAGTTCATGTTGCAACAAGGATTCAAAAAGGGTACTGCAAATAGTAACCTTTAGTTCAAGGTTGAGGGAGAACAAATCATAATTATGGTTGTGTATGTTGATGACATAATCTTTGGAGGAAATGAATTTATAAGCAAGAGGTTTGCAGATGAGATGAAAAAATATTTTGAGATGTCAATGTGTTGGGAGATGAATTTCTTCCTTGGGCTAGAAAGCAGTCAATCAAAAAAAGGTATTTTCATTTTACAGTCAAAATATGTTAAGAAAATGTTAAAGAACTTTGGAATGGAGGATTATAAACCAATGTGATATCCTATGGTTATTGGTTGTAAGGTGAGAAAGAATGATGAATCTCCTAAGACATATCAAAGAAAGGATAGATCAATGATTATTAGAGTGCTATATATAACTACTACTAGATTGGATATCATGGATGTAGTATGCCTTATGGAAAGATTTCAAGAAGATGCTAGGGAGTCACATGTTGCAACAATTAAAAGGATATTTATATACTTGAAGGGTACTCCATATTTTGGTCTATGGTATCCTAGGGATACTGATTTCTCTTAGAGTGCATATAAAAATGCAGATTGGGTAGGTTGTACAGATGATAGAAGAAGTACAAGTGGAGGTGTTTTCTTTCTTGGAAGTATGTTGGTTTCATGGTTAAGTAAGAATTAGGATGCAATGTCATTATCTACTACAAAGGTAGAACGTATTGTAGCAACATCATGTTGTACAAAAGTACTGTGAATGAAGAAAACATTGAAGGATATCATAGTATCATATGATGAACCTATTTCTATCTTGTGTGATAATACAAGTGCTATCAATATTTCAAATAATTTGGTAATGCATTCAATAACAAAGCATATATATACTATGTATCACTTTCTAAGAGATAAAGTTATAGATAATGAGGTGAAGTTAGAGTATGTGCCTATAAAGGATCAAGTTGAAAATATTTTCACCAAGGCTCTTCCAAAAGATACTTTTGAGTATCTCTAGAAAAAGCTAGGGATTACTACCCCCCCTTTCAACTAGATGCATAAGTTGGTGCATCTATCCAGGAAGCATTTCAAGATACACTCTTGGTTCTAGATGGTGATGAAGGCTACCTCTCAAGGGGATTAGGTAGAATTTATGTTGGTTGGTGTAGTTAGGGGGAGCATATCTTGTGCCTCTAAAGGAGAGAGAGCTAAAAAGTAAGAGTAGTGAAGAATGAGAAGTGCAGTGTGTGCAGTAGTGAGAATTGAATGAAGAGTAGTGGAGAGAGAGATTAGTTACTCGCTGGTGTTTCCTAAAGAGAAGTGTGCAAGTTTTGTCAAAGGGAAAGATGTTTTCCTTTTCCATTGATGTCAAAGGGGGAGATATAAAGTATGAAAAACTCCTTAAGATAGGGGAGAATACAAAGAGGAAGAGAATAGTGTTTGAAAGACACAAGGAAAAGAAGTATAAGAGATACCCCAGTAAGGGGGAGTGTTGCTTGATGCAAAGTTTCTTTTTTTGTTGATAGTTTATAAGAACTGGTGTTGCCATCAATTCAAAAGGGGGAGATTTTTACAAGTATGTTGTAGGTATTTTCATTGATGTCAACAGTATGGAGATTGTTGGAGTTATTGAAGAAGTGTTGCATTATGTTGTTATATGAATTATGGTTTGATGTCAACCTCTAGTGTAGTTATTTTGTGTTCACATTTGTGAGGATTTTCAGATGTTGTGGAGAGATATTTGTGGTGGTGGTGATGTATCTATTTCACTTGGTTTCCAAGTGATTTTGAGAAAATTTGAATAAAAGAGTGTATAGATTGACAAAGGTGTGTTTAGTTTTGTACTTTGCATGTCTTCATGGTTGAATATATGCTAGTGCAATTTGGATATGATGATCAAAGATGTTTGGAGGTTCTATATCCAAATTTTTAGATTATGGATCATGCGGTAGACGAAGTTGTGTTTGACAGTGTGTTGGTTTGTGAAGATTATTGTCTAGGAGAAATGAGATTTCTCTGCGTTTCTCACCAATGAGGTTTCTTGTATTTTAAATTTTGGAACATGTTTATATTTTCTATATTTATCTTCCCTTTGAGTTTCTAGTGTTGAGTTTCTCCACAAGCTTGGATTCATAAGTTGTGTTCAATGGGAATGTATTTGGTTGCACAGAATGAATGTGTTCTTCAATTTTAGGTGGTTGTAGTAGTAGTGTTGGATATTCTGATGTAGAATCTTTTGGAATGTTGCGAAGTGTTTCTATGTGGTTTGTGTGGTGTTTTCGGACTTGGAGAGGCATGTTTGTGATTGTTTGTTAGTGTTAGTGCAGGTTTGGCTGAATTGGGTGCTAGCGCTAATTATGGAGGTTGTTTGTTGTTTTTGGAAGTGTGGTGAAGAATTTTGGTGTATATTTGGGTCCTATTTAACCCTTGGTATGGTCCGCCTTCACGTTTTTCCATTATAAAAGTTTTCTATGCCGACCTATTTGGTGTTACATGTTTGAGGTGCATACGTTTCATTAAGGCTAACCTAATTAAGATTTTTTAGGTCATGGATGCTATAAATGCAAGGTGTATTTTGTGTTGAGTGACATGGAATGTGTGAGATGTGAATTTGATCAAGTTTTGTGATCTAAGTGTGATCTTAAATTGTTATGACTCTGGATGTAGTGAGTAGAAGGTGTCTACATTTTCAGTGTGCTTGAAGTTATTGGAGGTAGTGAGCCAAAGGTTATGGATGGAATAAAGTTGTAGTGGTGGATATTTACAATTTCTCTAAGATAGTGAATCTCTCTGTAATAGTTTTCTTTCTTCTTTCTTCCGAACAGTGAGTCCTTTTGACAGTGAGCCTTTCTTATTTTCTAGGTAGTGAGCCCTTAGTAATGAGCCTAATTGTATTTAGTGTTACTATTCATATATATGTGATCTAATCCTCACTATGGTTTTTCCCTTCTTAGGGTTTTCCACGTAAATTTTGTGTTCTCTTGTGTATGGTTGTGTTTGCATTGTTGTTTCACATGTTTACATTCTCCTAATGGTTAATGAGGATTTAAAGTTTGATAAGGGTTTGAAATTTAATAAGGGATTGAATATTTTAATATATAATTGATTCACCCCTCCCCCTTCTCTGAGTTGTCCTATGTATCTAACACCCATCCCTTAAGATATATAAACTTGAAGTTTGATAAGTACAGTGGTAGAGGTGACCCATGTCTCATTATTTAGTACCATGTGTATTGATTTCCTCTATTAGGATAACTTGTTAGAATATAGATATTCCCATGATCACTTAAGGATGTTGCATTGGAGTGATTTTTCTCACTTCCTAACAATTACATCTCTTTTGATCAATTAGTAAATCAGTTCTTACAATAGCTCTAGGAAAACATTAGACTAAAGGTCACCTTTACTGATCTTATCCATTGTAAGAAGGGGACTCATGAGAAGGTAACTAATTTCATTGCTTGATATCAATCCCTACTCTCCCAGATCTCTTATGACCTACCAAATTCTGATATCCAATGTGTATTCATAGGGAATTTGTGATCAACAATGAGAGAAAAATATCTTGATGAAATACCCTTCTTTCGCCCATCTTTGTACTACATTAAGAGATTACCAGTAGATAGTGATGTAGCTCCTAGGTTCTTCCTCATCCTCCCATCTTGATAATCAATTAACCATATCTATTTATGGGGAGCCTAAAAGAAAATAAAGCAGTAGAGAACATGTTTTTGTTCCTACTAAAAATAACTCTGCAAGACACAACATAATTTTCAAATTTTTTTTTGAGTCCTATGCTAATTTTCTTCAAAATTTATTAAAATATAGTTTAATCACTCTCCTAAAAATTAGACTATTGTCTGAACCTTATTCTTATTAGTACGATGCATAATTTTTTTGTCAATACTATTGGGTCCATGGTCATGATACTAAACATTGTGTGCATCTTTGACATGTTTTCCAAGACCACATAGATAGTGGTGCCATCCATTTTGATGGTAGGAAAAAAAACTCAAATAAATTTGTGCCAAGCCCAATAGCCAACTATAGATATACATAGATCCCTTTCCTTCTCATTTCGCCAATCTAATAACAATTGCTTCTTCATCTTCTAATCCTAGTCCTTCTAAGTACATGAGCATGGTCTTGTTCACTCCTATTTCTCCTCCAATTCATATGGAAAATATTCTTGATATGACCTTCATGCCACATGACTTTTCTCTTAACAAGGAACCTTCTCCACTTTATATTGTGGCTCGGGTCAATGGTAACATTGTAACTAGTGTTATGGTTGACCCCACTAGTTAGGTCAATTTTATTATAGAGGAGACCCTATTATTAATAATTTACATAAGGAGAAGTATGAGGAGTCAAATACAACAATTTTTACTCATGATATCTTTTTTGTGCCTCCTACTAGTCCTATTTCTTTGTTAGTCCTTGTTGGGCCTAAACCTATTGATGTCCTATTTTTTGTGATCCCTAAATCTAACTTGTTTAGAGTGAGACTAGGCATTTTATGGCTAGTCAGCATGAATCTGGTCACTTTAGTGGTCCAAAAATGTTTAAAACTACCTCATGACAATATGGTGCATACCATCTAGGATATTGGATATAAACCACTTGTGTCACATGGAGGCTTTTCTCTAGATCATTTTTGGCCCACCACTATTAGACCTTTACCACCCCATGGAGACTTATTCTACAAGGCCTATTACATGTACAAGATGGGAGTTACATCCCTTAATGCTACCTTCCCACCTTCTTCTCATGAAATTTCCATGAAGGCCTCTATACACATGCAACAACACGCCTTTCCCTCTACAAGTTCCTCTTTGAAGGCTAAGGGAAAGCAGGCTCCCACACATAGACCTTCTTCCTCTTTTGTGACTTCACAACTCTCAATGGTGTCCTTGATTCCTTCTACTATGAACAACATAGGAAAAGGAAAGGAACCCATGTTGATGAAGTCTAAACCACAAGTCTTCCAACTCCTATTTTTTCCCACAATTCCCTAACACACCCTCTATGGTAAGGGAAAATGGGCATTCAAAGTTTTATAATTTTTTGTTGTTCTAGCATCTTAGTCCTTGAGGCCTTCTCCCATTTCTCCACCTAATCCCATGACATAAGAATGAAAGGAGCTAATGGATAAGACTTATGTCTCTATTTCTATTCCTCCTCAGGGGCCTACTCTTCCACCAACAGCTACGAAGACTACTCCTTTGGTGGAACAAGATCCCTCAAAGTCTTCTTGGGTTTCTATTCCTAGTGTCCATATTCATTGCAACCAACTTGTGTACGAGCATAAATGTCACCAATAGGCATTAGCTCAGGAACATGAGGCCTTGCAAAAGACCGAAGATGAACCTTCTATGTCTTCTTCCACTTTTTTCTTTGTTCTTGTTCCTATCACCACTCATATTTATGTTCTTTCTTTTCTTCCCATTGTCTTTGTCTCACTTCTAGCTTCCTTGATGGTTTTCGATGAACCTCATCCTAAGCATGTTTAGGTTTCATCACTCCTTCTTCAGATCCTCCCTTGATCACCTCTATACTAAACCTTCCTCCTTTTCTAGAGTGTGTGGACATACCTCATACAAATTTCATCTCCACATGGCTTCTCCTACTCCTTCTTCTTCGGATGCAAGGATTTCACATCCTCCTCTTAAGTGAAAATACGAGAACACCATCTCTTTTAAGGACTGTCATAAGAAATCTTCCTCTTCTTCTTCATATCATTCTACTTTTGTTTTCCCATTCTTATGACAAAAGAATATCCTACTTCCCTAGAATTTGTCACTACCCCTCTTTCGAGGGTCGGAAATGAATCACTGATTCATCCACCTCCTTCTATTTAGTCATAGAACTTTACTCTAGAGAATTTTATGTTCAACTCAATTGAGGATATTCTAGATTTTCCATCCATATTTTCTAGATCAATGATATTAACCTTGCAAGAGTTGGTCAATGAGGACATTGAGGCAACCTCTTCTTTAACTCTTGTTACAGGAGAGTCAATTGGTACTTCTCTTGCCATTCTCCCTCTCCAATCTTGTCTTCCCTCCCCTTATGATGATCTAGATTGGGAGTAGGATGACTTGTTAGAGGTTTCAGACTAGAGTGGTACCTCTTCTTTATCTTTAGATTAGATTTGTGTGTTTGTTCATGTTCCCCTGTGCTTGTTTGTTAATGTTTGTGCTCTTGCTTGGAAGACCCTTTCTACCCTTGTAGGTACTTGGATATAGGAGAGAAAAAAATTCATAAAACTTCTATATGTTTCATCATTCTTCTCTTTTTTGTAAGATTTCATTTTCACGTCAAGGAAAAAGCAAAGCATCAAAGCATTTATGCCTCTTCCATGTTGACCTAGATTTTTATTTGTCTTTATATTCTTTTCTTCTTGTTCCAATCTATTTGGGGGTGATGAAATTTCATATAATTTATGCTATCTATATCTATATGTATTTATGATCAGTTCTGACCCTAAATAATTGGATCCCCCTGTGTTCTTGATTTCTTCATCTCTACTTTTCTAGATGTTATGGATTCTATGTGTTTCCCCTCATGTAATAAAACTTCATGAATACATCTTGCTATGTATATCATGACATAACATCTCGCTATATCTTTCTTCTCCTTAGAATGACTTGTGCTCCTCTATGTAGCACATATCATTCTAAGGGGGGGCTATCATATCCGCATTATCTTTATTTTTCAAAAATGTACATCTTAAAATCTTAATGTCTCTTGATTTCATCATCTACCTTGGGGGAAACCTGACTACACTTGTTTGATGATCTTATCTCTTTGTGATAGGGGTTCTCCTCCTTGCAAGGTTTTTTTCTATCACTTGTCTTTTTGTGATAGGGATTCTCCTCCTTTGAAGGGTTTGTTTCCATCACTCTTCTTTTTGTGATAGGGAATTCTCCTCATTTTTGAGGTTTGTTTCTATCACTCATATTTTTGTGATAGGGTTTATCCTCCTTTGTAGGGTTTTATTTTATCACACATATTTATATCTACTTGTTGTATGGTCTCTAGCATAGTGCAGCTTGCTAGCCATACCTATTAGTGTTGTCTTTTGTCTAATCAAATTTTATCATGTCTTTTTTTCTTTAACTTGATGTGTTTGTCTACAACTAACATGTTTGTGGTGAGATTGTAGTCAACTTTGCAAGATGGAAGACCCGTGTCCTCTTTGTTTCTTGGCTTAGCCTTTCAATCACATATACCAAATAAAATACATGTGTCCTCTTTATCCTAGTTATATTATCTTCAATCTCTTTCCTTCTACTTTATCTCATATCTATTAGAATACATATACTCACTAAAGTGGGGGAAAAATTTAATGCTGAAAATTATATCCTATACAATTTCACATTCCATAACATCCCCTTTATATTAATTCAATATGATAATGTAATTTCCCTCTCACCTAACCTTAATTTTATCCTTAACCATTAATTTTCAACTATTAAAGTATTCTTTTTTTTTTGGATGACTATGCATCACACAAACATTTGCACGCCATGTGAACGTCCTTAAAAAGATTCATGCCTACATAGTAATTGGGATGTTAGACTTCCCACCTACTTGTGTAGCCATTGGGATGTTAAACTTCCCACCTACCCACAAAGTGTAAATCCTCTACAACTTGTAGACACACTAAAAACATCCCTTTGCATGCCTATATGCCTTTCAAACTTCCCATTTTTCTAATCTCTTCATTATAGTTCAATATCTCACTCATTCTTTCTTATTCTCAAATTCTCCTTCACTCCATTTCCTCTCATTCTCTTATTATATTAATATCTCTTGCACTTGGCTTTCTACACCAACACTTTGGTACCCATGGCATGTCTTGTGTGTGGCATGCTCTTCCTTTTGGCATCACTATCTTGCTAAAGGGAGGGTAACTACATTATTTTATATTGCATTATCATCTTTATTTTGAGTAGTATATTGTCATTATATCTCATCTATCTATTTTATTTATCTTGTCTATTGTATTTTATTTCTATCTATTTGGTTGTCCATGGAGGTCGGAACACCTACGTGGGGGTTTGACCAAGGCAAGCCCTTAAAAAAAACCCAACCATTTTCATGTTTCTGTGTACATGCAGGTTTTGAAGGTGTTGTTTTGTGGGAGGCTTCATTCATGAACCTCTTGTGAGTCTCCTTTCTCCTTTTTATATTTCCTCATTTCCACTCTATTTCTTTTAGTTTGTGGGAAATTTTGTTATTTTGTTTATCTCTATTATTCTATTATTTTAGTGCATCCTTAAGATTTTAGTTACCAAATAGCTAGTAGGTTGCTTCTTGTTTTTTTTAGTAAAATTAGTTTTCATTTGTATGAGACTATAGTGCATCACGGGGATGTCCACATGTCGTGTTGCCATCCTTTTCCGAGAGCCTACCAATTTTCTCATGAAATATCTTCAACCTACTCTTTTAGTCTCTAAAACTCGTGTCCTTTAATTCAACATAACACATAAAAATATATGAAAATTCCCTTATCTTTCCATTCTCATCAACTGAGCTTTGGTCCTTGAGGTAATCAAGGAACATTCACCCCTTTGAGATCATATCATTTTGGGGTGTTGAATTTCCTCCTCTACAATATAATTTATTTCATATTCATAATCTAATAATATTTTGGCATCATCTTTGTTGGACATTGAGATTTGGTTGGGTGAAGATATACTTGAGACCTTGATTATTTGATTTAAGCTCAAGATTCTTTCCCAACAAGTAGTGTCTCCACACTTGAGAGAAATTACAATTGCAACTAACTCCAAATCATGTGAGGCATATTTTTTCCATATGGTCACAAATTTTGGGATTCATATGCTACTACTTTTCTATATTGCATTAGAACACTGCACAAACCTTACCTGAAACATCAATTACAACTACAAAAATGACCTTCCAAGTCTAGGACTCTAAGAATTGGTGCAAGGTCAAATTCTCCTTCAAAATGCAAAAAACATCTTCAGAATTTTCTAACCATTCAAAAAATCTCCTTTTCTTTAAAGTGAAGTGATAGGGTTGGAAATTTTTAGGGATTTTAAAATGAACTCGGGTGATCGCACATAAGTGGGTTACAATTCCCTTTACAAAGAAAAATTACAAAAATGCTCCCCAAAAAAAATTGGGCTTTTAAGGGTTTGTTCGAAGGGGGTGTTCGAGCGAACCCCAAAAAGAGTTCCCTTGAACACCCCCCTTTGAGTGAACCCTTTTTTTAATTGCACCTTCGCTTGAAGCCTTTTATGGCAGGATTCAAGGAGGAGAAGGACAAAAAGGGGGGTTCGAGTGAACCCCCTCGCTCAAAAGGGTATAGGGGGGTTTCCTAGAAGGGGGTTCACTCTAACCCCACCTTTTTTTCCCTTCTCCCCCTCCATGTGCAGTTTTTTGCAAAAATTTTCCTTTCGAAGCTTAGGTTGAAGATAAAAATGGAATAAAATTCACAAGCCCAACTAGATGATTATAGTCCTTGAAATGAGCTATCCATAAAATATAATTTCAATTATTTTGGTTTTATTATGTATTTTTTTAGTTTAATTAAACATATGTTTTTCATTAAAAATCAAGCTCTTTGTTTTGCACATGTGAAAAAATAGTAGACTATAAAAAATTCCTAAAAAATATGTCTATGCTAGGTATTGATGTCCTTGATCTAACACATAAAAATAATTTTGATACATACAAAAAAAATTATGTTGTATACGGTCCGCTTATGTCTAAATTGTAATTGGTTTGACTTCAAAACTTAATTAAGAAAAAAATATTCAATAGAGCACTATGAAACCAAATGAACGTGCTAGATATCATAGTTACAAATCTAAATTAAAAAAAAAAAATTGTTGTATACGGTGAACATCACTCTTTAAAAATGTTGTTTACTATTAAAAACTAGTTTTTGAAGGAGATCGAAAAATACATGCAATTTGATTCCAAATATTTTTTAAAAATAAATATTTAGAATCTACAAACAAAATTTTATAAATCACTAGTTTGCATCATCTTCAAATTCCTCATAGTTTAGCAGCTATAAGCGCCCGAAAGTGAAGATTTAGTTAAAAAATTCAATTCAATGTCAAATTTAGCCAAAAAGTGCAACCCACTATTATGGGATCATCCACTTCCTATAATACCCATCCAAACCCAAAAAAATATGAGCTTCATGAAAATTGGTAGGTTAGTTCATTCCAAGATAGCCTTGATCTTTGAAGGATCTACTACATTTCCTTCGGTAGAAATAATATGACCTAGTTATTTCACTTCTCTCTAGAAGAAGGTACATTTTGACAAATTTCCATACAACTTATTTTCTCTTAACCTTTGTAGGGTTAATCTCAAATGTTGCATATGTTCTTCTTTATTCTTTGAACATATTAAAATATCATCTAACAATACAAGTACAAATTTTCTAGGAAGTCTTCGAAGAAACTATTCATCAAGTTCATGAATGTTGTAGGTGCATTAGTCAAACCAAAAAGTAAGGTTATGAATTAATAATATCCATATCTTGTCCTAAAAGTTATTTTATGAATGTCTTCATCCTTTAATCTTAACTGATGATATCCTAATCTCATATCATTTTTTGAGAAGACAATTGCACTATGCATTTAGGCAAAAAGTTCATCAATGCAAGGTAAAGGATTTTACGTATTATCATTATTTTGATAAGCATACAATAATCTATACACAAGTGCAATGTTCCATCCTTCCTGAAAAAATATAAGCATTCCCCAAGGTCATATTTTGGGTCATATTAATCCTTTTTCTATTAGTTCTTATAACTAGGCTTTTAATTCCATCAACTCAGTTGTAATTGTATAGTAGGGTGATTTGGACACATATTTTGAGCCTAGAATTATATCAATTGCAAAGTTGAAGGCTCTTTTAGGAGGAAGCCCTAGCAATTCCTTAGGAAATATATCCTAGAATTTGTAAAGGAATGGGTACAATCTTGAATATATGGTTCCTAAGGTTTCTCAAATGGTTCCTCTTTAACTTCATATTATTTTTGAAAATCATTGAAGAATATATCATCTAAAACAATTGATTCTTTAAATTATTCTACTTTCTCCATCTTGATTGCAAACATATGATACCCTTTTTTTCTATATTTCTTTAGTTGCATTGTTGAAATTTGTTTGATCTCAAATTTATGCTAGATTCCTTAGATCAAGTTAGTATTTAATAAATCATCTATATATTCGATCATTTTATTAAAACAATCTACTTTTTCTTTGTGATGCCATATCCAATTAATTAGTAGGATGATATCACATGTATAATACCAAAGGGGATAAATAAAGGTTGAATTCCATTGAAAAATAAGGGAGTATCACTTCATCTTTAAAAAATTATTGCTCTACATTAGCTCTTGATTGGTTTTCATATTCTTTTGATCATGTTTTAGCCATATAGATAGCCCCCACAAGGAAATTTTTAACAAAATAGCAGTTATGATTTTTTTACTTGCACTAATTTCTAATATAATAAAAATTTGTATTCCAAATAAAATACATATAGTCTCAATTGGTGTGACTTGATATTTTATTTGATGATTATTCACAACTACATGGATCTTCTATTGGAATGTTGTATGTTGACATGGCAGAGAGTAACTTTGGTACTAATTTCCTTGGATTTTGTTTAGAAATTGATTCGCATAATGGTCTCCTCCATAGTTGAAACATTTACTAGGAGGTTATTTCTTCTCTATAATGGGGTCATTCTTAAATTTTCTCTTTTCTTGAATTCCTTGATTATTTTTCCATTTTTTGAGGCATTTTTGTTGTTTGTGGGTCCTTTTCTATTTGTCTTTATCTTGGACTCTTGATTCCAATTCTTCTTCTTAAAATATGGTGATAATTTGGACGAATCAAAATTATTCTTAGTCTTATCCCTATAGGTAGAAATGGAATTAAGATTTTTTTTCTAAGTAATCTCCTTCTCAAAGACCTGGTCCTTGGTGGTTGGATCATGAACATATACTTCACCTCTTATTTGATCATTCAAACCCATGATGAATTTCCTTATACAAAACCATTCATCATGTTGAGATTGAGGTACTGTAACACCTCTCTAACTCCAGCCTGGGTATGACAGTATTTTAATTTTGATTTAGCATTCTAAATGTTATCATAATGAGATTAGACATTGATGATTATGCGATAGGTTATCATGATTAGTTATCATTGCTTTCGTATGCTTATGGACAAGAAGGGATGATGTCGAAACACTCATATTCGAGAGGCTTACAATATCATGACCCTCTTCCTAATGATTGATGTTGTTTCAGCTATATGATATATGCTATATGTACATACACTTTGATGTGTAATTAGAGTGATGCAGGTACTGAATATCGACTCCGCCTAGATTCACAGGCCTAAGTGTACTCTTTTTCCCCGATGGTAGTAATTGGAGGTAGTCATACAGGCCAAATGTCCCCTTCCCTAACCCACTGTACCTTGTTAGTGTAGTGTTTCCTTGTTGGTGTCTTACCATCCGATTACTTAACGGTAATGTCTGGAGCACCTTTCAGTTGTATGTGGTTTACCAGTATGTCTCTTTGAGTTATTTTGTCTTGGTTTCCGTTAATATTTTATGTGGTTATATATATTTAACTGGCTATCGGTGTCTTGATGTGGTTTATTTGACATCTTTTCATGATTTCATATATGGTATTTTATGGTGTTTAATTGATTGGATATTTGAATGGTTATATCCATGAAATTTTAAATATGTTATTTTAAATTATTTTTATTGATCATTCGAGAGAATGATATATTTATTTGGAAATTTTAAATGATTTTATTAATCCTTTTGTGAGCTCTTATAGTTTTATTTAAATCTTCTTGGGGAGCTTGTGTGTATTTAATGTTGGATTTAAATTATTATTTTATGTGTAATGGAGAATATTGTATATTTAGAGATTTTAATTAATTGTTTTGGGAAGTTTTAATAACTTATTTAATCAAATGCCTTATTTCATTTTTATTGTTTTGAGAAAATATAAAAAAGAAGAAAGTTTTATTTTGTGGGGGTTATTCTTTTGGGAGGAGAAGAAATTTTCTATTTTGGAAGGAGAAGGAAAACCCCATGAATTGGGCAACAGAGTTGGGCAGAAATGTGGAGTTTTTGTTGAGAAGATTTTGTGGGCATCTGATTGTTGATTTCAGCATGCCATTTCCACCTTGCTGTCCCATTTTGAAACTCAATCGTGCTTTACAATAAGAGCGTTCTCTCATTTCAATTTTGGGGCAACTTTGAGGTATTTTTTCTGTGGTTTTTGAATCCTTTGAATTTCTGGTGCTATTGAATGCGATTTAGCTTGGGAATGGTAAGTTTTTCTTTTGCTTATGGTAGATTTATTCTTCTATCTTATTTCTATGAAAACATGGGGGTTGGATAATGTTCGTTTTGGATTCTATTTGTTGCTATGTAGTTTTTCTTATGGTAGATTTTTGTGCATTCCAGTAAATCTGAAATGGGTCTTTGCCAATCTAATTTTTGGGCACTTTCATTTTTTATTTCTTTTATCCACTTGTTAAAAATAAAAAAATAAAATTGGATTCCAAGTAGAAATTCTCAAATCTCAACTGGGTTTTTGGCAGATTTTAATTCTGGGCAACTTTCATTTTTGGTCAAATTTGTGCATACTTGTTAAAATGACATTTTTCTTTGTTGCTCTTTATCTTCCTATTTAAAATGAAAAATAAAGGTGGATTCCAAGTAGAAATTCTCAAATGTCAATTGGGTCTTTCACAAATTTTTTATCCGGGCACTTTCATTTTTCATGTTTTTTGCCCAACCATGCATAAAATGACGTTTTCAGAACAACACCTTATTTCAGGTCAAACAATTAAAAATTAAAGGTAGAATCCAACTAGAAATGTCAAAATCTGAATTGGGTCATTGTCCAATTTTTAATCCTATTTTTATGAGATTTCTATGCCTCTTTCTCATGTGTTTGAACAACAGCTAAAACTGTGTTTTGTGCCACTACCACTTGGTAGATTTTATCTGATTTAAAAGTGATTTTTGTGGGATAATTTAATGAGGTTTATACTGATTATATGATTGGTTATTTTATGAATTTAATGGTGAATTTTTGAATGTATTTGATCTACTTGTGAGTGTATGAGATCTGTTGTTTGAATGATTTAGCAACAATGTTTGCTTGGCTGCTTTAAATGACTTTTTTGATGGATTTTAGTGTCTTTTTCATTGTTTCATATTTTCTTTTGGTTTCCCGTTTTGTTAAATGAGATGGGGTAAAACAATTATAAGATAATGAGTCCTCGTGCATGGCCTTGAGTGCTTGTAAAGGCTAAGGATGCACTCGAGAAGGCCTATCCGTCTTCAAGGTGTTGATTTGGGCATGATTGAGCTTCCTCGTCCATATGAGAGGTGTACTTTTTTCATGTGGTGTCATCCCTTCGAGCACACATGATGAAACTCCATCCATCCAACACCCTGGTACCTCATACCTTAGGAGTCATGAGTAGTACCTGAGATGTTATTGTATGAGCATCTTCATGTTGTGATATTGGCTTTAATGCATTGTATTCCATGTTTTTTCCATTTCAAGTGTGAGTGTTGGCCTTATGTTTCCCTTGCCTTGTTATTTCTACTTGGGCCTTGTGACTACCTTCGAGCATGGTGGGGTGGTCTCTTTTGAGTCCACATGGTAGGGAGGTGTTGCCACTGCCATTAGGGACCAGTGTACAAGTTAATGGAGCACTAGTTGGAGTTGATCACTCTTGTATTTTCCTTTTTTTTGATACTGTATCTTATTCATGGCTATGCCATTGTACTCATGTATATTCCTTTATGAATATTGTACTCTCTTGAGAGAGAAGATGTAATCATATAATTAAATGGGAAGAAATGTGATGTTTTATATTTGGTTTATGAGTTTCGGTGTTTGTATCAAACTTGTTTGTATTATGATGATCATTATGACTTTCTTTTCAAAAGATTTCATGCAAAAATTAGAGTTTTGGTTGTGTTTTTTCCTTCATTCTTTGGTCTGCAAAAGTTTAGGTGCATCGGCATTTTTTGTTTGTTGTTCAATGTTGTTGCTGCTGAGTTCCAGAGCATCGACACCTTCTATTGTTGTTTTGTGTGTTGCGACTAAGGTTCTAGAGAAACAATTTCCAAAGTAGAAGCTTCCAGAGCAATAGGTTCTAGAGCAACAAGTTCTAGTGCAAATTTCTAGAGCTATCCTATTGGCTCTTTTCTAGATTTTCTCTAGAGGGTGGTGTTGACATTTTTTACTGCAACCCAAACGTATATCCAGAAAACTCCTATGAACTTTCCACATCCAATAATAAAAGCCTAGGATACGTATGGCCAACTTGACGAGAACATCAATAAGGCTAATTCTCCTACACTTTAGACTCTGTAAAATCCAGGAGGGTATTTCCTAAAATGTGCTCCTACCATACAACATTAAACAATTCATTTTCACTTGGATAAGCTACAAATAGATTCCCCATAATGCTAAAAGGATGAAATCCTTCAAGAAATTGGCTATTCCTTGAAAAGGCTCGGGTCCAATTAACAAAGAATCACAAATACAATTAAAATAAACTGATAGGAAATGATTAAATAAAATATCCTGAGGTCATAACACAAAACATGCAAGAATAAAACGTGATTAGAATTTCAGTGCCATATCCCAATGCACGGAGTCAAAAGAGAAAACAGAACTACAAGGTAAATTTCATCATGAACACTTATGATCTATTATGAATTACATTACAATCCATAAATCTATACCTGAGTTTATTACTTCTTTATGAATCCTATTTGTTATATTGCATGAACTTACTGGTTAACTGAAGCATTTAACTGATCCTTTGAACCAGAGCTATAGTTAAACATAATTCACAGTAAAGAACAAATGAAGATCAATGAAAATCATCTTGGATCAATATTTCATTAATAATCCATCAAAAATAACACAATAGGAGAGAATATAAACTTCAAATATTCATGAGCTTGATACAAACATGCTCAAGAACCCCATGATTAACTAAGCTCTCCAATCTGTATCAAAAATTTAAAACCTGGACTTACAATTTATACTCTCTGTATCACTAGATTCTTATTTCTCATATTTTGAATATTTCAACAGACCTCTCTCTCAACCTAGAATTCCCTTTTATAAAACAAGGGAGCCAACAAGCTTCAAGCCAAAGAGTACACATGTCCATTTGTAATTGGACTGCTAATTCCTAATTCAGTTACAATTCTATTATGCGAGTGGAGAGCATAAGACAAGAATCATCATTAGTTGATATGGAGGAAAGAAAACATCACTCCAAAGGCCACTCACTTTACATCAAAGGCATGCTTAACTGTTATAGTACTTATTCCACCTCAGCACCCTGTACTTGAAGTCAAAAGGAGAATGCATTTTTAAAATATAATATCTAAGGCCAGACCTGTATTATACATGACCAAGTTGCAATTCTCGACTATACCATTCAAAATTCAAGTTCATCAATGAACACCTTTTTCCATTATTCAAAATCCTCCTCAGAGGGCCACTTAAAAGCCACAACCTGATCAACCTTATTTTGATAGGGTGCATACTTCACCATTATCGATGTGGCCTTTTTATCAAAGTTTCCTAAGAAACTAATGAAAAAAGACAACTTTTCCAATGTATTCTCTAGCATGCGGATGTCAACATTTTTGCATATCTCATGTGTTTGAGCCATCATTATATTGTTCATCTGATCCTTCCAAACCTACAGGGGTTTGACTTCATCCTGACTGTGCAAAATATGCGGCAATGGGGTCAAGTCCTTTCCATCATATACATCTTCTAACAACTTAATCTTGGACTCCATAGAGGCAGAAAATCCCTGAAACTTCTGCTCAACAATTCCCTTGACCAATTGATATGTTGCTATAACAGTAGGATATTTATCCCCATGTTGTTTTGCCACTACTACCATGAATTTAAACTTCTCCATTCTGGGGCTCTATCTATTCAACAATGGGATGGCCAACTCCCTATCCCTTGGAAACATTTTCAGTACTTGCAACATTAGGACATAATTTGCATGAACATTGTTTAGCTTACCTTGGACCCTTCTATTTAAATGTTTCAAAATAGTGTCAACTATCACTGAATTGCTTCTCCCTGCTGCATCCCGGATTTGCCTTACCATCTCTTTATACTCCTCAACCTAATGAAACAATTTCTCCTTAGAGAGTCCCCCTCCAGGGCTAGTAGCCCTCTCAATTGCAATAGGCACTTGTCCCATATTATATGGAATAATAGCCAAAGACTGTGCTTGTGCAGAAGGTTGAGACTTCTCTTCTGGTGGGTCGGAAATAGTGTGGCTAGAACTAGCTTTATTTTGAGACCTCATGATATCCAATTGTTGCTTCAATAAAGCCAATTCGGTTTCTAACTCTGCTGCCTTTTGTTGACACTTATTATATTCAATAATAATGTCATTCTATTGGCCTCTCAGAGTATCCCGATCCTTGGTCGAATCTTCAAGAGTTTCCTTGGTGAATTTGATAACATTCACGACCATATCAGCAACTTCCAATACTGGGGTGTCAACAAATCTCCTCACAACCAAGTGACCACTGAAGTGAGATGGTTCTACAACAATTGTTTTTTTAGACCCAATGGATAGAGACCAAATTAACAAAGCATCTCATTCCTCAATAAAGGTTGATCCTTTAAGTGCTAATGTGGCCTCCTCATCAGTTGCAAGAAGTGGCCTATTGGCCCTTCTTATTGTGTTGAACACCACAACATCAACAATATCCCATTCAGGAAGTAGCAATACTCCACTTTTTTGTACCAATGCTTGGCCCTGCTCTGGTGTTATTTATTTAAATTTTTCTTTCATCTATTCTCTGACCTTAGATTGAATTACCTTCTCTGGGAGTTCTGGATATAGAGTTCTCTCATGTTCCACCTTCTCAAAATATAGTGAGAGAGGTTCCCTCCATACAAATTCTTTAAAAGCGTTAGTTTGAATAAAAGAGTCATCCATCATGAACTCTTTGTAGTATTCTATCCTCAAATCATCATTACTTGTTATTCCTTTGAGTTCATCTTTTCCTAACCTCAAAGTAACTACCCCTGAACTTGTTGCAGTGTCAACTAGGTCTGATGGAATCTCCTGATGCATTTCATTTGGAGTCACAATAATTTCATCATCCTCATCACCATCATAATCAACCATCCTTGCTCTTTCAACCTTCTGCCTCTTTGGTGATGGTGGGCAGGCCTGCTCTGAAAACCTCGAAGGAGAATCTAGATCAACAATATTTGGTATTGACTACCCTGAAGAGGATGGTGCAATATTTTTAGCAACATCTTCAGCCCTACTTCCCCTTCTTCTAGAAAAAACCTTTATCTTCTTTTGGGGCTGATAAGTAGGCCTCTCCAATATTACTTCAGGGTACTCCTCGATAGTTTTGATTTTCCCCTTTCTTCCATAACCCTTTCATCTTTCAAAACCCCCACCAAAATCTCAAAATTATCAATGGCATATATCACCCTGCTTAATTCATCTTTGGAATCAGGTATGGGATTGAAACTAGGTATCCTCTTCTGCTTACTTTTTACCATTTTAGAGTAGGCAATGTACATTTCCTTTCTATCCTCTTGTAATTCCAAATCAAAAATATTCCTTATGATGTCCCCAAGAAATTAGAAATTGTGGACAAAGGTTCCTGTGCGATGCTTTTCCTTCATTTGAGAGATAAATCCCTCAGGATCATGATTCCTAGGGTGCACAGTCTTTAGCCTATAATGCCCAAGTATTATGTGTAAATCCTTCCATCCTCCCTTTGCCATAATAAAATTGGAAAATGTTGTATATTCAGGGAAGAAAGAACCTTTCTTTTGTTCAACTGGCAAGTGTAGTTCTTGAGCACCTCCCAACTGCCTCATGATTTCTAGAAATCCAATTCTAAGGGGCACCTCCCTTGGAAAAACCTTTGGATTAAAATTGGTGCCGAAAAACCTAAAAACTATTGTATTATGATAGGGGATAATGTCTCCCCAATTGTGCATTAAGTTCAATTTAGGTCTCCTCTCCATCGGCCTCAAGAAATCATGAATTTACTTTGGAATCCTTGGGGGGTCACGAACCAGAGCCTTCCTTAATTTGGATCCAAAGAAATTATGGAATGTTACATAATCAAACTTGTGATCATGCATGTCAAGAATCCTAGTCCAATATTGGACAGTCATTTCAATACTACCCTCCTTCTTCTTTAATTCCATATCTTTTTCAAACACGACCTGACCCCTATATAGAAACATGTGCATTAAAAGGGAAAACCACCTAAATCCAACCCAATTCCTCCCCTCCTTTAGATCCACCAAACCTGTGTGCATCTTCTCCACTAGGTAAGTGGAAAAATCATACACCACGTTGAAACCTAGGTGTTGGATATTTACATCCATATACATAATATCGGTAGGCAAGGTTGTCTTTAAACTGACTCCCAAAACTTGACATAAAGCACAAATAGTCTTCTTGAAATAAGTGGAGAAATAGTCCACAGGAAAAGGTTTAGGCTCATTCCTACCGATCACTACCTTCTTCTGATTTTTTCCTCTTCCCGAGATAGCCAAATGAGGTATCAAAAGGGATGTTTTGAACAAACCCTTAGTATTTCTATATTCTTTTCTAAAAACCTCAAGGTTGACAGGAACCATATCTCGAATCCATTCATGCAAACTGAAAATCTCTGTGATTTTATCACTGGTTATCTTAATCATTTGTACACCAGCGTGAGTTCTGATAACTCAGGTGATAGGGTCATATCTCACAACAACATCCTTGAAAAGATCTACATCCAAGTAGACATTAGGCACCACCAACTTACCCAAGTCTAACCTCCACGGGTTACACAAAGGGACTGACAAATTCCTGTTCCCAAACCAATTGGAGAATAATTGCCACCCAGTATATGGTAACTCGGCATCTCGAGTTACACACTGCTTGTTTGTTAGCCCTTCCAAGAGTAGGGGACCATAGAACAAAACTTTTCCCTCCTGCTTCTTGTTAGTAGAGGGCTTTAACAAATCAATAACATCTTGGGAGAAAGACTTGGTAGTGGTTTCAAAACCAGAACTTCGGACCTTGGGTGCCATTTATATCAGACATATGATAACTCGAGCTAGGGTTTTCTTACTTTTAAATGGAAAGCAATTACAATTTTCTCCCTTTAGCCTTTAACAAAAAAATACCTCATGATTCTAGAATCCCCAACAATTATCTAGACAAGCTCTAAAATAAAATCTATTCAAACAATTCTTCAGGAATGGAATGAGAAACAATCACTAATTGTTCAACAAGCAACCATAAAATCTTCTGAAATCACAAGAAATGGTGTACATGCTACTTATGGTTTCACTTGCAGAACGTCAAGGGAAGTGAGACTGGAAAATCGCAACGGTTTGCTTCATTCGATACTAGGCAATTCTTCCTCAATGTGGAGATACAATACGACAATAACAATTTGCTGATCTTTTGGCATTTAATTATGGGAGCAGAGTCGAACTCGACCATTACTATTCACTCACACGAGATTAAACGGCTATAGTACAACACCAATTTATTTCAAATGTGTACCATTGATCAAAAGCAATGTTGGCCAGGAGAACGGTTCACATTAAGTCAAAACATTTTGAAAATTCCACGTCTAGTCTACAGTCTATAGGCGAACAGGAAATTCACCTATCGGGAACCACATTAGCATGGAATGGGCCCCACCTTAGTTTTCCATCATACAATATTGGCGTCCATGCGTCAACATATTGCACACCTCGCAACATTATTGAAACTGAGGTTTTAATTATGCGAGGTCAACAAGGGATGACCACGATGGATTGGTAAAGAAACAACTGTCAACATCAGCATCCATCATTGGTCAGCGAGAAAAACTGGTCCCCACCATCAAATGCAACAGGTGGCATCATCTCGCACACCTCGCACCACTTTTATGACGTTAGCAAAAACCTTGCGAGGTCTATGAGGAACGGTCCAAATGAAAATCACTTCATTTGATGGTCACACAATCTCCACAAGTGAAAAGGTTATTTATAAAGAAGGGGACTAACTAGGTGGATGGGGAAATGACCCTCGAGGTCAAAAATATTATTTAGAGGTTAATCTAAAACAAGTCATCAGCCCGACATTATGAAAAATATAATACGGTCAGGACGCAAAAGACCGAAAGGATGGGTAAAAGGGGTCAGTAAAATCACGATCAAAAAGGGATAAAAACATCACTTAAGTGACCAACCACCATTAATAACAAGTCAATGCTCGAAAATAAAACCATGACCCATACTCGTTTGTAGAACCCAAAACCCAACCAATTAGAGCCGAGGACAAAATAAACCTACAAGGGGAAAATTTTAAAAGCTCCACCAGTGGCTTCGACTGGAGATGTATGCCCCTTATGGGCATAGCAAGATTCCAAAATCTCTAGTTTTGTAGACCAGACATAGAGAGAATCAAAACCAAGGACTTTTCCAGACAAGACAAGGAGACAAAAGCAAAAAATAGAAGGAAACACACCTATATAGACAATTTACAGGGCTATACAACGTACATGGAAAAAGAGCTACTTCAAGAGAAATAGTATTTCAAGAACTGTCCATGTACTGGCAGTTCAAGAACTTCACTTGCAAGTGACTATAAGAAATATGAGTCTTCTCCATGTGTATACATAATTATATATGGGCCTAGCCAAAGGGGATCAAAATTTCAATGCTTGCCCTTATCTTCTGATCTTGTTTTCCAGAGCAACACCATTGCTTCAATGCCAAATTTTCTCTCAACTATTCTTTTGTCATAAAGATGCTTTACCTGAAGTTATAGTTTTTCATTTCTCTTATGAGCTTCTCTTCTAGTTTCATCCAATTGATTCAATTCATCCATTATGTGCTGCATCTCATCACATATATCATCATCATATTCCTAGACAAATTCATACATCTTTAGCAAGTTATTTTGTGGGATACGTGCTTCCATCCCATAGACTAGGTTAAAAGGTGAATGACCAATTTCCTTCTTAACAGTTGTCCTATCAGCCCACAGTGCCAATTTTAATTTTGAATCCCAAGCCCTTTTTTTCTTCTCAATCATACATTTGATGATCTTCATCAGACTCTTATTATTGGACTATGCCTATCCATTTCCTTGGGGATGATAAGGGGAAGAATATGAAATAGTAATACCATATTGATCATAGAAATTAAAAAATTCCTCAGATCTAAAACACATTGCATTGTCTGAAACAATTCTTTAAGGTACCCCAAAACGGCTTAAAATATTATCAGTCAAAAAATCAATAACAACTTTACTTGTGGCCCTTCTGGCTGGGATTGCTTCAATCCATTTAGTAAATTAATCAGTTGCCACCAATATCCATGCATGTCCTCCACTAGATTTTTCAGATATTTCTCCTATGAAGTCAATACCCCATTTTTTGAAAGGAGTTGAAACAGACACAAGTCTCAAATGTAGATTACCAAAAAAAATCAACTTATCAGAAAACTTATGACTTGCGTCACATCTTTTGACATACCTATGAGCATCCTTGAATATAGTAGGCCACCAGTATCCTACTCTTAGAATCTTATGAGCCATTGTCTTAGCCATGTAATGGCCTCCACAAGATCCTTTATGCATTTCTATCAGTAGATCTTCAGCTTGGTCTCCATCCACACATCTGAGTATAATACCTTCAAGGTTCCTCCACCAGAGCTCACCATCAATAATGACATATCTAATTTCTTACAGTTTAAGATTTCTTTTCTCAGTAAGGGGCATACCTTCAGGGCATTGCATCGTATGTAAATACTCAACAATCCTCCTATACCAGCCACAAGTTTACATATCATAGATAGGTGCAATGTTCTGTTGCTCTATTTGGTTTATTTGATTTACCTCCAGATTTTCCTCAGCCATTAATTTGGCTAGACCCTGACCTCTTACAAGCTTTCAAATTTGTATGTCAATATTAAACTCTTGGATTCTATTTATCCACCTGCATCTTCTTCTTGTAGTCTCTTGCTAGGTGAAAATATCATTAACTGTCGTTGTTGGTACATATGCCACAACAATTTCTCCCATTAGATAAGGTTTGAAATTATTAACTGCCTTTACCAGAGCATATGCCTACTTTTCAGATATATCATATTTCAATTATGTAGCCTGCAATGATTTACTGAAGAATGCAATTGGCTTCTCAAAGCCATCATTGTTTTTCTGCAACAACACACCAACTATAGTGTGAAAAGAGGCAAAAGTAAACAACTAGAATGGTTTTGAATAATCAGGTGACTTGAGAACAAGATCCTACTTAATTGCATCTTTGATAGCCTGGAAGGCTTTGGATGGTTCCCCTATCCATACTATATTTTCTCCCTTCTTCAGCATCTTAGATATCGGGCAAACAATCTCAGCAAAATTTGTGACAAATCTTCTTAGAAAATTTATCTATCCAAAGAAAGATTGGACACCTTTTACATTTCTTGACTGTGTAATTCTATCAATAGTAGTCACTCTTTTAGGATCAATCCACACCCCATCTTTTGAAATAAGATGCCCCAACAATTTTCCTTCTTTTACCCCGAAGGCACACTTCCTAGGATTTAAAGATATCCCATATTCCAAAGCTCTGATAAAAAATTTCTCTAAGTGAGGACAATGATCCTCCTCACTTTTTCTATGGGCAATAAGATCATCTTGGTAAATGGCAAGGAACAGATCAACAAAATCAGCAAAGGCTAGATCCATAGCCCTCTGAAAAGTTGTTCCAACATTTATTAATCCAAATGGAGTTCTTACATATACATATGTCCCCCATGGTGTGGTGAAAGTAGTCTTGAATTGCTTAGACTCTTTAACCATTACTTGGTTGTACCCAGAGAATCCATCCATCATGGATAATAGTTCACATCCTGTAACCTTTTGCAACATAGCCTCCATATTAGGCAATGGGTAATTATCTTTTAAAGAAGCAACATTCAAGTTTCTAAACTCAACACATAACCTAATGTCTCCATTTTTCTTTCTAATAGGTACCAAGTTAGAGACCCAAGATGAGTGCCTAATTGGTTTGATGATTCCTGCCTCCCTTAGCTTAGGAAGTTCTTCCTGCATTTTGGGTTGTAGGGTAGGGTTAATCAGTCTTTGTTTTTACCTAAAAGGCTTCATATCAGGTTTCAATGGGATCTCATGTTGGAATAAGTCCTCCCTATATGCTTTAAGGTCTTCATACGACCAAGCAAAAACATGTCTATATTTCCTAAGCTATGTAATCAGCATGCTTCTAACATATGGCTTCATTTTATTTTCAACATAAACATTCTTAGGAGCACTTTCTATTCCTAAGTTTATTTCTTCTAGATCATCCTTATGAGATGGTGCTTTCTTAGCTTTTGACATATCAGGGCCATCAAAAATTATTTCAAGTGCAACTAAACCTCAAGGAATGGTATTTGTTTTCAGTTGAATCACCTCATTCCCAAACAGGGTTTCCTTCCCATCAATTTCTATTACAAATGAGCCAAAATCAATATACTGGCTCTCATACTGATCCACACAATTCAAAAAATTCAAAATGTTTGTGTCATCATCAAACACTTGCCAGTTACAGATGTTATCAGGTATTGTAGGCCTGGTTTGTACTTCTATTTGTGACATGCCACCAAAAGTGACATCATCAAGTTTAATAGCAATATTTGCTAATAAGTCAGCCTTAGCATTTTGTCCTCTTTCAACCCATTCAATACCAAAAGCACTAAAACCTTCAATGGTATCCCACACTGCATTTTTGTATTGTCTAAGTCTTTTATCTTTAGCTGCAAAGCAGGATCTAATATCAGAAACAACTAACTCAGAATCTCCCAAAACTTTTAATTCTTTAATACCATGCTTTGAAGCTATCTTCAGATTGAGTATGAGAGCTTCATACTCAGCAACATTGTTGGTACAAGCAAATTACAACAGGAAAGAATATTGAATGTTTTACCTTGTGGGGAAGTAAAGAAAATTCCTACTCTTGAGCCATCTTTGGAACAAGCTCCATAAAATGTATTATCCATAAATCACCTTCTGATGATATCTTCAATACTTCCTTTTCAATAGGTGTTGATTGGATTTCTTCTTCTATTTTATCTTCCTCAACTCAGAAGTTTTCTAGATCAGTTTCCACAAAGTTAATTCACATAGGTTATGGTGATTCTTCCACATTTTCAATCATGTGAGGGGATCTCTTCTCCCACTCTACCTTAACATCCTTTTGTTCAATAGAAAATGTAGCAAAAGACAGATCACATTGTATACTCCCACTCATTGAAGCACTCCAAGGCCAGGATAACAACATGCCATAAGTAGGTTGAATATCCACAACTGTAACACTCATGTGTAGCTCTTTCTCAAGAAATGCTGCTAGTCTATATGGAACATTATTTAATATACCTATAACAGGTACTTCCCAAGAATCCATTGCATAGCACTTACCATATGTATTTTCCACTTTTAGTCCCATTGCATGCATTATCTTTACTGGCATCACATTGTTAGATGCTCTTGAATCGATCATGCAATTTCTCAACATTTTCCCATCAATAATCAGACTTAAGAAAAATGGATTGACATGGTTGGGATTAGTAGTAATAGTGGTACCTAAGTATATTTGGGGGCTTTCTATGATATTTTCTTCCACACTTTTTTTCTTTTCTTGATCCTCTTTTGATTTTACTTGATCGAAAACCACTTTACTTTTTCCACTTGTAGGAATATTTTTAATAAGTGCAACAGTCTTATCCTTATGTTCATCTATATGCATCATTTCTAAGAAAGGAAAATTAACCCTAACTAGTGAAAGTACTTGGAACATATCTATTGAAGTGTACTTTGGTAATTCATGAAAATTTGTGTTTTCATAAACTACCTTTTCTTTTCCTTTGGGAGTTTCATCATTAGAAGAGGTTGATTGTTGTCTTTAATGTTCTAGGGTAAAAACTTCATTCTTAGTCTTGGTTGTATCAACTTTCTTTGCCCATATCTAGGGCTCCCTTATTTCCTTAGGCTTTGAAACAACATTCTTAGCCTCCAAATTGATATTTGTTCCAGTTACATTTTTTTCTTTTATGAACAGGCTGCAAGGCTTACCTGAATCACCTAGAACAATTCTATTTCTCAATTGTATGTTATTTCTTTCCCTTGCAACTAAGGTAACAATTTATTTTTCAATTTCTTCATCGAAAGGTCTTCTCAAAACAGTATTATCCACCTCCACTTCATTCACAAAATAGTCATCATTGTCTCCTTCATTTAGAAACACTTGTTGGTGGTGTACATCATTATGTTGTCATTGAACATCAACATCCATGCCACAAGGCTCATCATTTGAGGTATAATCATCATAGGCCAGATCAGCTGGTCCTAATAGTATATTTGTCATTGTATCCTGATCCTGGGGAGACTGAGCATCTCCCTGATCATCCTGAGATTCTACCATATTTTGTGCTACTGCACACTGTTGTGGAGAATGGGGCATTCCACATACTTCACACTAAGGTAAATTTTTTGTGGCATTTAGAGAATTCTTTTGTAAAGGATCAGGCGAAACTTGATTGTTTCTCTGGTTTCCTTGCAAAGGTTTTCCATTATTCCAATTGGTATTATAGGGATAATCCTATAGCCTGGGGGGCCTATCATTTTTTGATTGTTTTTGCAGCAGGGTAAAGACTTGATCTATCTTCTCATTAGCAACAGTAGGTTTACCAACCTTTTCAGTCTATTTTTGGTGCCTTTAAATTTTTTAGGATCTTTCGTTCTCCCCACTTTACCAGAAGCTCTTCTATTATTTTCAATGTTCACTGCCATCTTGTATGCCTACCTCAAATTTTGAGGGTCTTTATCTCTTAATAAATAGCACATTTTAGCATCATAAGCATTATAATACACAACTAAACATGCACTTTCATTAGGCCTCAAATATGCATGAACTCTTGTCATAGCCTTTTGGAAACGAGCATTAAACTCAATAACCAGTTCATTAAGCCCCTTGGTAATGTTATTGAAATAATTTAATTTAAATATGGGGTCAGTCTGATCCCCGTATTGTTCCCTGAAAACTCTGCAAAAGGCATCTTTGGAGTCAATACTAGCATCAAGTAACCCTCTATACCAATCCCTAGCATCTTCAACTAATGACTGCATAAAGTATTTCATTGCTACGTCATCATCCCATAGTTCAAATTCTTCAACAAAGCCTTGAAGAGATTTCAAATAGTCTTCCCCACTAAAAGCATTATTACAAGTGAATTTTGGGAGATGCTTCCATGTGTTATCTGGGACTGGATTAGGATACCCCCGAATATTACCAAAGCACAATTGTCTGTATCCATCAATATGGGGTGCTCCTCCACCACGTCCACTTTTGGGGGTACTTTGTTGCTCAATATCTTTCTTATCATCCCCCTTTTATCTTTTTCACCACCACCTTATTGTTTATCCTTGCCAGTGCTTCCCTCTTCATCCTCAGAGTAAGAGCTGAATTTTGTATGACCACCTCCACCTCCACCACCCCCCACCTTTAGGTATTTTCTTCTCAAATTCTTGCTTAGTGATTCATTCTCACTCTTTCTTGAACCAGAAGCTTGGGGAGTGGGTATAGATATCTTTAAGAAAGCTATCATTCTTGCCATCTTGGCATTAGCAGCTTCAATTTTGGCCTTTCTCAGATCAGCCTGCAACTGATCATTTATTAGTTGCAATCTTAGGAGCTCAGGATTTTGAGGAAAATCCGATGGTCTGGGATTAGCTTCATTATTTGTTTCATCACTAGTATTAAGATGGATTTTATAATTTGAAAAATTGTAGGCACTTTTCTAAGGTTGATCAACATGAGCTTTCCCATGGTCTACAAAGGTTGTCTTCTTGGATCCAACAAATGGATCTAAAGTTTTGGTAGCTGATATAGAAGGGGTATACGTGGGAGTAGCAGAAGTTCCCATAGATACTGTTGCCTTAGGGACTTCAGGAGCCCTATCAGCAGCTGCCTTAGCCACCCTTTCCTCAAAGGTTTTTCTCTTAGCTGCTTCTTCCCTCATATTTTCAACTTTCTTTTTCTGGGCATTCCTTTCTGACTGCTTAGCTCAGAATCTCTCTAGATTCTCTCTTCTTATTTTGTCCCTATTGTCTTCTACCTCTTGCAACCTCTTTTCTTCTTCAGTTAAGGTTTGCATATCCTTGTCTATATATGTTTCATTCTCAAGGATATTTCGTACCTCACTTGGAGCAGGAGTATAGTAAGGCTGCTCTACTTGATCTTCATCTTGAAGCAAAGGTGTTTCCTGATTCAAAGAGGTCCCTCATGGTTTAAAATTTTGTCCGGTAAAAATGGACATAGTACTAGGTGTTGTAGCTTCTGGGAACTATTTATCTTGTTCCCAAAAACCCCATTGCTCCTACTCTTTAGACATATCAACTTCAACTTCTCGAGCCATTTCAAAAGGAAAACTACCATGATCCATTTGAGACACAATAAATTTTGAGGAATCTCCACTAATAAAAGCACTATTCATTTCAGCATTTAAAGTAGGATAAGAGATGATAGGAGATGAAATAGACTTACTTGGGGTATCATTTATTTTTACCCATTTCTTGTCCTGTCCTAGTTTGAGCTCTAGCATTAGCTTCGTGTTCTTTTTTGCATAGTTTCTAGTCTTCTTCATGGTCTTTGGTGTATGAGGACTCTCCTTTGCACGTTGCTATCTGTACTTTGTATGAATAGTTGTGTTCGAGATATCAAAGTCGCCACCCAAAATATTGGGAATTATGAAGTGATTGTACTTTGCTTTTGCACTCATGACTTTGGACAAGAGTTTGAACATTACCCGACACACTGACACAGAACTTAGGAAAACTAGACACATGCACCGAATATGACAAATTAGGCACACAATTTAAACCAAGTATATTATAACAAATGACTCTGAAAAAACCAGTTATGCACTAGAGACTTCTCATTCGATAGTTCCGCAGTAGAGTCACCATTTTGTTGGCATTTTTTTCTACAACTCAAACGTATTTCCCAAAAACACCTATGAACTTGCCACATCCAATAATAAAATCCTAGGATACGTATGGCCAACTTGACGAGAACAATAATAAGGATAATTCTCCTACAGTTTGGACTCTATAAAATCCAGGACGGTATTCCCTAAAATGTGCTCCTACCATACAACATTAAATGATTCATTTGCACTTGGATAAGCTATAGATAGATTCCCCATAATGCTAAAAGGATGAAATCCTTCAAGAAATTGGCTATTCCTTAAAAAGGCTTGGGTCCAATTAATAGAGAATCGTAAATACAATTAAAATAAACTGATAGGAAATGATTGAATAAACTATCCTGAGGTCATAACACAAAACATGCGAGAATAAAATGTGATTAGAATTCCAGTGCCATATCCCAATGCACAGATTCAAAAGAGAAAACTGAACTACAGGGTAAATTTCATCTTGAACACTTATGATCTATTATGAATTGCATTACAATCCATAAATCTATAATTGAGTTTATTACTTCTTTATGAATCCTATTTTTTATATTGCATGAACTTACTAGTTAACTAAAGCATTTAATCGATCCTTTGAACCAGAGCTATAGTTAAACATAATTCACAATAAAGAACAAATGAAGATCAATGAAAATTATCTTGGATCAATATTTCATTAATAATCCATGCAAAATAACACAATAGGAGAGAAAATAAACTTCAAATATTCATGATCTTGATACAAACATGCTCAAGAACCCCATGATTAACTAATTTCTCCAATCTGACTCAAAACTTTAAAACCTAGACTTACAATTTATACTCTATGTATCACTAGACTCTTATTTCTCATATTTCGAATATTTCAATAGACCTCTCTCTTGGCCCAAAATTCCCCTTTATAAAACAAGGGAGCCAACAAGCTTCAGGTCGGAGAGTACACATGTCCATTTGTAATTGGACTACTAATTCCTAATTTAGTTACAATTCTATTATGCGAGTGGATAGCATAAGACAAGAATCATCATTAGTTGATATGGAGGAAAGAAAACATCACTCCAAAGGCTGCTCACTTTACATCAAAGGCATGCTTAACTGTTATAGTACTTATTCCACCTCAACACCCTATACTTGAAGTCAAAAGGAGAATGAATTTTTAAAATATAATATCTAAGGCCAGACCTGTATTATACATGACCAAGTTACAATTATTGACTATACCATTAATAATTCAAGTTCATCAGTGAACACCTTTTTCCATAATTCAAAATCCTCCTCGGAGGGCCACTTGAAAGCCACAAACTGATCAACCTTGTTTCGATAGGGTGCATACTTCATCATTATTGATGTGGCCTTTTTATCAAAGTTTTCTAAGAAACTAATGACAAAAGACAACTTTTCCAATGTATTCTCTAGCATGCGAATGCCAACATTTTTGCATATCTCATGTGTTTGATCCATCATTATATTGTTCATCTAATCCTTCCAAACCTATAGGGGTTTGAATTCATCCTGACTGTGCAAAATATGTAGCAATGGGGTCAAGTCATTTCCATCATATACATCCTTTAACAACTTAATCTTGGACTCCATAGGGGTGGAAAATCCTTGAAACTTCTGCTCAACAATTCCCTTGACCAATTGATATGTTGCTATAACAGTAGGATATTTATCCCCATGTCATTTTTCCCCTACTGCCATGAATTTCAACTTCTCCATTATGGGGCTCAATCTATTCAGCAATGGGCTAGCCAATTTTGTATCCCTTGGAAACATTTTCAGTGCTTGCAACATTAGGACATAATTTGAATGAACAATGTTTAGCTTACCCTAGACCCTTCTGTTTAAATGTTTCAAAATAGTGTCCACTATCACTGAATTGCTTCTCCCTGTTGCATCCCAGATTTGCCTTACCATCTCTTTATACTCCTCAACTTGATGAATCAATTTCTCCCTAGAGAGTCCCCCTCCAAGACTAGTAGCCCTCTCAATTGCAATAGGCACTTGTCCCATATTATATGGAACAATAGCCAAATATTGTGCTTGTGTAGAAGGTTCAAACTGCTCTACTGGTGGGTCGAAAATAGTGTGGCTAGAACTGGCTTGCTTTTGAGACCTCATGGTATCCATTTGTTGCTTCAATAAAGCCAATTCAGTTTCTAACTCTACTACCTTTTGTTGAATCTTATTATATTCAATAACAATGTCATTATATTGGCCTCTCAAAGTATCCCATTCCTTGGTCAAATCTTCAAGAGTTGCCCTGGTGAATTTGACAACATTCATGACCATATCAACAACTTCCAATGTTGGGGTGTCAGCAACTCTCCTCACAACCAAGTGACCACTGAAGTAAGATGGTTATGCAACAATTGGTTTTTTAGACCCAGTGGATAGAGACCGGATTGCCAAAGCATCCCATTCCTCACTAAAGGCTGATCCTTTGAGTGCTAATTTAGCCTCCTCATCAATTGCAAGAAGTGGCCTATTGGCCCTTCTTATTGTGTCGAACACCAAAACAACAGTGATATCCCATTCAGGAAGTAGCAACACTCCACTTTTTTGTACCAATGCTTGGCCTTGCTCTTGTGTTATTTCTTTGAATTTTTCTTTCATTTGTTCTTTGACCTTAGATTGAATTACCTTCTCTGGGAGCTCTAGATACCGACTTATCTCATTTTCCACATTCTTAGAATATAGTGAGAGATGTTCCCTTTATACAAAGTCTTTAAAAGCATTAGTTTGAATAAAAAATTCACCCACCATGAACTCTTTATAGGATTCTATCCTCAAATCATCATTACTTGTTATTCCTTTGATTTCAGTTTTTCCTAACCTCAAAATAATTGCCCCTGAACTTGTTGCAGTGTCAATTGGGTCTAATGGCATCTCCTGATGCATTTCATCTGGAGTCACAATAATTTCTTCATCCTCATCACCATCACAATCAACCATCCTTTCTCTTTCAACCTTCTGCCTCTTTGGTGATGGTGGAAAGACCTGCTCTGAAAACCTCAGAGGAGAATCCAGATCAACAATATTTGGCATTGACTTCCCTAAAGAGGATGGTGCAATATTTTTAGCAACATCTTCAACCCTACTTCCCCTTCTTCTAGAAAAAACCTTTATCTTCTTTTGGGGCTGATAAGTAGGCCTCTCCTGCAATCTTACTTTAGGGTACTCCTCGATAGTTTGTGATTTTCCCCTTTCTTCCACAACCCTTTCATCTTTCAGAACCCCCACCAAACTCTCAAAATTATCAATGGCATATATCGCCCTGCTTAATTCATCTTTGGCATCAGGTATGGTGTTGAAACCAGGTATCCTCTCCTACTTACTTTTTACCATTTTAGAGTAGGCAATGTACATAGCCTTTCTCTCCTCTTGTAATTCCAAATCAAAAATATTCATGATGATGTCCTCAGGAAAGTAGAAATTGTGGACAAAGGTTCCTGTCTGATGCTTTGCCTTCATTTGAGAGATAAAACCTTCAGGATCATGATTCCTGGGGTGCACAGTGTTTAGCCTATAAGGCCCAAGTAATATGTGTAACTCCTTCCATCCTCCCTTTGCCATAACAAAATTGGAAAATGTTGTATATTCAGGGAAGAAAGAACCTTTCTTTTGTTCAACTAGAAAGTGTAGTTCTTAAGAGCCTCTCAACTGCCTCATGATTTCTAGAAATCGAATTGTAAGGGGCACCTCCCTTGGAAAAACCTTTGGATTGAAATTGGTGCTGAAAAAATTGAAAACTGTTGTATTATGATAGGGGATAACATCTCCCCAATTGTGCATTAAGTTCAATTCAGGTCTCCTCTCCATCGGCCTCAAGAAATCATGAATTTCCTTTGGAATCCTTGGGGAGTCATGAACTAGAGCCTTCCTTAATTTGGATCCAAATACATTATGGAATGTTACATAATCAAACTTTTGATCATGCATGTCAAGAATCCTAGTCCAATATTGGACAGGCATTTCAATACTAACCTCCTTCTTTAATTCCATATCTTTTTCAAACATAGTCTAACCCCTATACAGAAACATGTGGATTAACAAGGAAAACCATCTGAATCCAACCCAATTCCTCCCCTCCTTTAGAGCCACCGAACCCGTGTGCATCAACTCCGCTAGGTAAGTGGCAAAATCATACACCACATTGAAACCCGAGTGTTGGATATTTACATCCATATACATAATATCGATAGGAAAGGTTGCCTTTAAACTGACTCCCAAAACTTGACATAAAGCACAAACAGTATTCTTAAAATAACTGGAGAAATAGTCCACAGGAAAAGGTTCAGGCTCATTCCTACCGATCACTACCTTCTTCTAATTTTTTCCTCTTCTCGAGATAGCCAAATGAGGTATCCAAAGGGATGTTCTGAAAAAACCCTTAGTACTTCTATATTCTTGTTTGAAAACCTCAAGGTTGACAAGAACCATATCTCGACTCCATTCATGCAAACTGAAAATATTTGTGATTTCATCTCTAGTTATCTTAATCATTTGTACACCAGTGTGAGTTCTGACAACTCGGGTCATAGTGTCATATCTCGCAGCAATATCCTCTAAAATATCTACATCCAAGTAGACATTAGGCACCACCAACTTACCCAAGTCTAACCTCCATGGGTTACACAAAGGGACTGAAAAATTCTTGTTCCCAAACCAATTGGAGAACAATTGCCACCTGGTATATGGTAACTTGGCATCTCAAATTGCACACTGCTTGTCTATTAGCCCTTCCAAGAGTATAATCAGGGAACAAACTCCCTTTTCCTTTCCCTGTCAAATTATCCTCATGAATGCAACCTAGTTGCCACATGACCTCGAAAAATACCATCCTTGATGGTACATTATATGGGAGAATGTGAGGAGATCCCTGGAAACCATAAACCCTTAAGACAGTGCTTACGGGGTATAAGATGATGTCACCCCAATTGTGGCACACCTTCAAATTAGGCTTCCTCACTTTGGGTCGAAGGAAATCATGCAAATCCTCGAGGACCCTTGGCACATTTACCACCAATCTAGCTCTAAGTCTAGAAGCAAAATAGTTATTAAACTACACAAAGCTAGCACCTCCCTTGTTGCAAGACAAATTTGCACTCCAAACCTGTACTGGTAATATTTCTCCATTCACTTCTTGCCTCAACTCCATTTTCTTTGAGAAGAAGTCAAAATTCTTGTACAAGAACATATGCATTAATAGGGAGTACCAAAAGAAAGGAGTACCAGTGTCTCCCATATGCAACTTCAACAAAACCTCATGTATCTTTTCAGCAAGAAAATATGCATAGTTGTACACTACAAAAAAATTGGGATGTTGAATTTGAGCCCCCATAAATATATAAGCAATGGGCATCACGGTATTAGGGTTGAAACCTAAAATCTGGCAAAGTGAATAAAATGTTGCCAAGAAATGATCAGCAAAACAGCTCAGCCTAAAAGGCTCCTGATCAGTTGGGCTGATGTGAATCATTGAACTGCCTGCCTTGGCTAAATGAGGAGGAAGCAATTTTGATTTGAAAAGAGGCTGTGACTTGGCATATTCCTGCGTCATTTCCTCAAAATCTACCCAGACTAAGAATGGGCTATATTCACTCAAATCGAAAACTTGTTGAATCTCATCTGCATTTATATTCAGTAGAACCCCACCATCATTATCCCTGATAATCCTTGTAATAAGATCATATTGTGCTGCCAATGCTCTGAGTAGGTCAATATCAGGAAATACATTTGGTACAACTAGTTTCCCCATATCGTACCTCTAGCCATTACAGAAAGGATGAGGCACATTTCACTGCCCATACCATCTCCTAAACATTTCTAGGCCTGTCATTTGGACCCTAACATCTACAATATTATAGGTTTTACACCTTAGTCCCTCACCTAAGGCTTTCCCATTCATTAAAACCAAACCCCTCTTCTTGTCATTCATTGATAGCGAGAATCGATCTAGGAAACCGTCGTATAAATTCCTTTGCAAATAATCAATTTGGCCAGAATTTTGCTTTGATGGCACCATTTCGAACATTCAGGGCTTCTCCTAAAATCAAATTCTTGAACAAACTAGGGCTACCCAAAATGAAATTACACCAGAACTTTGCAATTTCCCATAAATCAAAAGAACTAGTAACCTTACAATCTTAATCAACAAGACCCCTGACCAACACAATACAACCCTCCACAAAAAACACATTCAAACAAAAATTGTGGAATAGAAGGTAACTCACGGGATTTCATGCCTTGCAGAAAACCAAACCTCGTTGTAATTGCTTGAAAAAATCAATCTCTGGCTCTTGAGTCCTAGACCACTTTGAAAACATTTGAATGCCTTTGTGGTGAAGATAGAATGGAATTAACTACTTAAATCTGATGAAAAATGGCCAGTAGACGTCTCATCCACCATTAAAGTTAACTTGCATATCGCACCAATGACTTCAATCGTATTTGATGCAAATTTAAATCCTCACTGTCGATCTCTTGTTCTTGTTAGATCATCAATGATTAGAGGACCATCTTCAAAAGGCTAACAACATCTCCATGTCATTATCGAGGGCCCACCATAATACACAGTGCCAAAGGAATACACGTGGTGTCCGCTCATGATATCGCAATCACTAAACACCCTTCACTTTAGGATCACGCAATGGCGGGCATCTGTTGATTCCCTCCATCGGCGATCATGATCATTCACAATAGTGAGCAGCACCAAAACCTATCCGTTGAGAAACTTTTCATCAAGGTTAAAACATCGTCGTTGATCTCAAGCATGTGCATCTCACATTTGGTTTAGTAGCCTACTCTATAACGTACTAAAGTCTGATACAAATATTAAGCACTTTATTTACTCCTTTTCAGCATCGGCAACCTGGGACATGTGGCACCCGTGATATCGCAATCACCAAGCAACCAGCGGTGATGTCATCGCGAGATCGCGGGGAATGGTCAAATCAACCATAGGGAGATCGACGGTCACTAAAAATAACCCCTGCAAAATAATACAATTACTTAAAATAAAAGAGGGGAAGGGGACACCGCCTAGGACAATGACAAACGATGGCTCAAAATTGTTCTAAAACATAGGGCACGGTCTGACCCAAACTTGAGAAATAAAAGGTTAGGTGAAATATTAGCATTTTTATTAAAAGGGGCCCGGCCTAGATGATTCAATGGGACATAAGTTGTTTTGAAACCACCCTCAAAAAGGTAATGTTAGAAAAGACCCAACCCAAAGATATACATTATATGGCAGGTTACTAAAGCAGCTATGAGATGCACGTGCTCAAAATCAATGGAGGTGTTATAATCTTGATGAAAAAGTTGCTCGACGGTTATGTTCAACAACAGTGACTATTATGAATGAACACGATTGCCGATGATAGAGATCAACGATTGCCTGCCATCGTGTGATTGGAAGATGCGAGGTGTTTATTGATTGTGATATCACGGGTGAGTGCCACATGTATTCCTTTGGAAATGCATAGTGTGGTGGGCCCTTCATGCTAAGATGGAGATTACATCAGCCTTTTTGAAGGCAGTTGTTCGATGCTCTGACGAAAGTGAAGGATCGATGGTTGGGATTTGAATTCGCATCAAATGCGATTGGAAACTTGGAGCCTTTGGTGTAGCATGCAAGTGAGCTTTAATGGCAGATGAGACATTTTTTGGCTCAATTCGATCGACATTAAGTAATTTTCCTTCATTCTATTTTACCACAAAGTTATAATAGATTTTGGTTGTGTCTTGATGACAGTTTTGGGCCACTTTTGGCACAAGTTTCTTGAGGTTTGGTGGCTAGCTAGTGAATCAGCCATTTTCCAGCAGATGGGAAAAATAAGAAGATTCTCATGGGACTCAGTTGTTGTAACAAATTTTTAAAATATCATAGGTGGGTCCAAGTGATCGGTGATGTGTATTTCTAGCCCAATGCTTGTTTGCTCCTTCATTCTCTATAAGAAGGATTTCAAGGCCAGAAATATGCGTTAGCAAGTTGGATAATTTTAGGTTGAGTCTAAGTAAAGTTGCAAAGCAAATTGTAAAGGGCCTATTGTTTTAGTGAAAATATTGTTTTAGATTTTGTGTCATTCTGTAGTAGGTTTTAAACTCATTAGAGTTTGATGTTTCAGGACAGTACTAGCATCTGAATGGAAATTACTCATTTCAAACTCATGTATCTCCATTGTATAAAAATATCATTATTTTTAATAAAATGATCAAGGGTTATTTTGTTCATTTCTAAGTTATGGATGTTGAACTGTTAGTCTGCTAGCTTCTGTTATGTTTTGACTAAAAATCCTGATATGATTCATGAAGTGCAATATAATATAAAATATCATGGAGACTTGGAGTGCAATATAAAATATTAAATAAAATATCTTGAACTTGAAGTGCAATGATTCACAATTTATTTGAATACAATATAAAAAATCATCAACTACTATTTGGAACATGATTCATGCAGTTCTTGAGTGCAATATAAAATAAGATTATAAGATATCATGAACTTGAAGTGCAATGATTCACAATTTTCTTTTAATACAATATAAAATATCATCAACTACAGTTTGGACTTTGGAACAATGGAAACTGATTCAAGAAGTGCAGTAAAAATACCTAAAACCTGCTAATTCTCTTCCATTTCCCAAACGGAGCCAGGGTTCTCAAACCAATGCTCATCTTCAGATAAAGTAAAAGAGTCATCTTTATTCGGAGACTGCTCTACACTTTGTTCGGCTTGTGTCTCAAAATCAACATTCATTGTTTGATTTGTGTCAATTTCAATATCACTGTCATCTTGATCTATCCCAGGCCCACTGCCACTACCACTAGTACCACCACCAGTACCGATGGCTATTGGAATTAGAGATCTTGTGTTGCACAACCTGACCCCTCTTCTTTCACATGTGGACCTCCAGATTGTGAGTGCCCTTTCAAAAGGAAATTGTTTGACATTATACATAGTTCTTTTCATCCTCAAGCAATTTTCCAAATTCTTGTCCAGTTTGTTTCTTAACTTTGATTTCAAAAACCCCAATGTACTAAAAACTCTCTCATCCTCTACCGAACCCAATATCATTGTTTGACATAAATCAGCAAGTTTGAAATATTCTAACATCGAACCACGTAATATTTCACTCTGACCTAAGCTTGTCCAAACCTTTTTATTGATCCCAGTTCAAAGGCCTTCTCCTTTCCCATGGAATCAGACTGGTCCCTCATAGCTATTGAAAAACTTCGACATTGCTTTCTAAGCTTATTTTCATTTAAAATTCCTTCTATTGCCTGCTCATTATATGTTACCTTTTTCGAAAACTGTTTGATCTTGATTTTTACTTGATCATGAAAATATTTTGGGTTGTCTCGATTTATCCAAAATTGAGGATACACAATACCCATGGCTTCAAGTATTTCATGTCGAGGGAATCTTTCAAGAATATTTGAGGAAAGATATTTTTCAATTTCCTTCAAATTATCACTAACAGATTAACAATGTCGTTAAAATCTTCCTCGTTAACAGGTACTTCTTTTCTAGAGCGCCTGGTTGTCTTACAATTGGTATCTCATATCCATGTACACAAATACATAAGTTCCCATTTGCATTAAACTATAAATAATTATTAGGATTATTCAAATCAATAATTTTCTGCCACATCAAATAATTTGCGCCTTCTTGTGTTAGATCTAGATATAGATGATTGAGGGCCAAGCATGTAAGTTTACGTAGATTGGCATATTCATAAATATACATAGTTCTATCTTGGGCTTTCTTCACAAGATTGTTCACCTCATCCAGCATGGGGAGAAGACTAGCTAAAGTCAAGAGTGTCTCTATATCACTTAACCTATGTAAGAGTTCAGGAGCTTTGTCTACTGTGCTGCGATGCTTGTACATCAACCCAATCAAGGATTGATATTCTAAAAGAACTCGTTGCGCTGGTCCATGCAGGGAGATCCATCTGGTATCGACATCCTTGAGAAGCTTGTTTCTAGGTGTTATTCCCTCAGCAAAATGTTGAAATTCAAGGAAACATTTGGGACTTCGGCAGAAGTATGCGTGGATCTCGCAAACTAGATTTTCAACTTTTGATACTGTTGGAAACTTGCTTACATTTTTAAATGCTAAATTCATTATGTGGGCCATGTAGTGAATGTCAAGAATGTATGGTGCACAAGTAGTTTGTAACTTTGTGCGAAGACCACTCCTTTGACCTTGCATCACTGCAACTCCATCAGCTCCTACACACACCAACTTTTTGGCAATTGTCAACTCATCCAAACCTGCAATTTCATTCAAAGATTTCTTGACTAGTTCAAATAGATTTTGCGATGTTGAACTGTCCTTTATTTTACAAACATAAAGAATATGAGCTTGGCGAACATGTTTTTCTACAGTATACAAATACATACAAACCCAAGAAGTATTCTCTACCGCAGTAACTTCATCTCAAGATAATGCAATGAAATTTGACTCTTTTAATTTCTCCTTTAAATCTCACTTTTCCACTGCAGCAAGACAGTTCACCCATTCCCATCCAGCGTTTACTGACCAATGAGAGAAGGGAAAGTGGGGAACACTCAAATAAGATAATAAATCAAAATATTATGGGTAGTCTGTCATAGGACGCCCCCTGGACAAAATATGAAAAACAACACTCATCTGAATAGTTTTTGACAGATTTGCTGCTGCCATGGCTTTTCCAAAATGAGCCTCAAGTGTACCTTCACATTTTTTAATCTTTGGAATTCTATGGTTATGCTCTCCATAATCTGTGGCATATTTAACATGAAGACATTCTTCCTTTGATTTCCATCGTACGACTGATTGTTCCTTTCCATCTATGATTTATTTTTTGTAAAATTTGCCGATATGTTTTTCTATAGTGTCAAGCTTTAGCTACATCATCTTGTCTCTTCACATTTCCAACTACAAATCTTACAACTGACCTCTATTTCCCTTTCAATATTGTTTTCATTTGATACCCCCACTGGTTCAAGGAATGGGTACTTCGACAACCAACCAATTTGAAAATTCCTTGTCATTTCCCACTCGCACCCCAATTTTGCTTTGCCTTTTCTTTTCTTGCTACTAGCATCATCCTCATCCAAGTCGATTATCTCATTCTGGCTATCCAGGGTATCCCTTGGAACATCTTTTGTAGTATTGCCATCCTCATTTGATACATTTTGATTTAATACAACGACAATCTCACCTTGACCTTCTTGTGGCGGAAGAGTTGATGATGTACCTCCATCTTCAATAATATTTGGTGGAAGAGTTGATGGTGTAGCTCCACCTTGAAATGATGGATTAGAAGCTTTGCCAATTCCAAAGTAAGACTATATGGTACCTCCCCATTTTGGGCATTTTGATGGCCTCCCAATCTCTTCATTACCCGCCTGCTTAGGAGTCTTACCCTTGCTGCTTGACATATTGATCTCACTTTGAATAAAAGCTGGAAAAAAATGTCTTCTTGTTTAAGAAGGACAAACCGATAGAGAATATAGATCTCATTCCCTACTTAAAATTATGTTTAAGACTAAAGCAAGAATGGAAAATAGATAAAGAAATCTTATTATTATAACTAATAGTCTAATAACTAATAACAGTATGAAGAAATAATCACTCACCTTTGAGTCTACATTTTCAGGTTTCGCTGACTTCTAAATCAAGAAGTAGAACCTCAAAATCGAACAAAATGTGTATAACTGAACAAAATGTGTAAGAACAAATAATATTTTCAATTGTATTTATATCAATCCATATTTGGTGAATTCCGTGGGATTTTGAAATGGTATGTTAAAAAAATTGGCGAATCCCACATGCTTCTACAACGATACCTTGAAATTTTCAAGGCGAAATAGGTCCTCATAAGCAACTATTTATAAATTTTAATTGGCGAATGGGTCTTCATAAGCAACTATTTGTAAATTTTAATTGGCGAAATGGGTCCTCATATAATGTTGTCTTAATAGTATTGTGAATATGTTGGTGTTTTATGACATGCTCCCCGGGATTCCAGGTAAAAATATTGATCGGTCCATTGGAAACGCATAGTCTGTTATGGCAAATTTATTGCCTAAACATGCCTCGTAAAAAAAAATTGTTGGCGAATGGACATGCATTGGACCAATAGTTCATGAATTCTTGGCTATTTAACACCTTGTGGATATGGTAAATTCGCCAAATTCAAATTGCCAAATTCCTAGAATTCGCCAATTGGTGAAGATTCGCCACTAAATTTTTCCTTGTATAATACAACACTAGTTTATTTTAAATGTGTACCATTGATCAAAAGCAATGTTGGCTAGGAGAACGGTTCAGATTAAGTCAAAATAGTTTGAAAATTCCACGTCCATTCTCCAGTCTATAGGCGAATAGGAAATTCACCTACCAGGCACAACATCAGCATGGAATGGGCCCCACCTTGGTTTCCATCATACAACATCAGTGTCCACGTGTCAACAAATCGCACACCTCATAGCATCGGTAAAGAAACAACTATCAGCATCAACATCCATCATCGGTCAACGAGAAAAATTTGTCCCACCATCAAATGTGATAGGTGGCATCATCTCGCATGCCTCGCACCACTTTTATGACGTTAGTAGAAACCTTGTGAGGTCTGCGAGGAATGGTCTAGATGAAAAATCACTTCATCCGACGGTCACGCAATTTGCACATGCAAAAAGGTTATTTATAAAGAAGGGGACTGACTAGGTGGACGAGGAAATGAACCTCAAGGTTGAAAAGATTATTTAGAGGTTAATCTAAAACAATTCATCAGCCCGACACTATGAAAAATATAATACGGTCAGACCGCAAAAGATCGAAAGGATGGGTAAAAGGGGTCGGTAAAATCATGATAAAAAGGGATAAAACATCACTTAAGCGACCGACCACCATTAATAACAAGTCAACACTCGAAAAGAAAACCATGACCCATACTCATTTGTAGAACCCAAAACCCAACCAATTAGAGCCGAGGACAAAATAAACCTACAAGGGTAAAATTTTAAAGCTCAACCAGGTGGATTAGTCCTCTCCTTTGGGATGTACTTTAGGTCATATTTGGCCATGTTTTTTGTCATTTTATTGAATTGGTAATTACTTTATATGTATTTTATTCCTCTTGTTAAAAAAATATTATTATCTTGTCCTCTTTTGGCTCTTACCCTTCGGGGTTGTGTAGCAGGATGTTACAGGTACATAATTTATTAATTTCGTAGATTTCTCCCAATATTCAAATACTTTCATGTATTCTTGAAATATATTCTAGAAATCTATCATTTTTTGGTCAAAATACAACTAAGGTAACCACCTCTATCTAAAAATGACCAAAAATTGGTCCCATGTTAGACTCGAGTAAATTAATCCTAATTGTGCCTTCTTATTTATCCACCAACTAGATGCTTCTCTACATAACTAATAGGATCCCTACTCTTCCTTGGTTATCTTTGAGTAGTTCTTGATAACAAAGTACATTTCCATATCAGCAAGACATGCTTCAGCTCCATATCCTATCATCATTCCATTAAAATTTGGTTAAATAAGTCCTTAACTTTCCTTGATTCTCTATGTCCCATTTAGTTTCCCTTTGTCTTTCATGAGAAATATGTTCTATATCATTATTCCCATCATTTTCTTGGCTTGGCTCCTCATCATTCTCATGGTTTTTTTCCTAGCTCACTATAAGGAAGTTAAGGTAGTGGAACAACTTCCTACATTAATCTTGAGATGAGGGTAATGCAAAAATTTATAGATCTTTACAATAGTTATAGAAATTTAAATAAAAATAAACATAAATATCATGCATACCACAACATAGTGATTTATGTGGAAAAAACCATTTCAAGCAAAAAAAAACACTCCAAAATATGCACAATATATTATTCAAAAATCACAAAGATTACAATATACTTGTAGATCAAGCTTCTCATAGGAGTATCACCAACCAGAGATCTATAGGTAACACAAAAGCTATCAAACTCTTAGAATACATCACAATACACAAATGTAATACCAAGGTTGAGACACAAATGGAAAGACAAGCCAAAAAAATATCTACCATTAGATCTAAGACCTAATAATGAACAATCTATATTTACAATAATTTCAAGGTTGAGACACCATTTATTCTAACATTCTCCCACTTGTCAAACAACTTGCAAGAGAAATAGGAAGATCAATACCATGATTTAATTTTTAGGAAGAATTCAAACACCATCTAAACTTCTTTGTTCTCACAACCTTAGTTAAATAATTTACAACATTCATCAAAGTATCTACCTTAACTAGCTTCACCCTACAATCCTCGACCATATCTATGAAAAAATGATATTTTACATCAATGTGCTTGGTCCTAGCATGAAATTTTAAGTTCTTAACTAGGTAGATCACACTCTGACTAGCATAATAAATTGTCACTACAACTTGTTTTATTCCAACATCTAAACATAGTCTCTTAATCCAATGGCTTCTTTACAAGCATGATTAGTTTCAATATACTCAACTTAAGTATTGGACAAAGCAACCACAACCTTTAATTTACTCATTCAACTGATTACACCATCATATAAAGTAAACACATAAGAATTGGTGTATCATCTTCTATCAGCATCACCTACCCAATCTAAATCCACATAACCATGAATATCAAGAATTTTTTTTATCTCCTATCAAATTACCATGGTAACACAAGGAATACTTTTAGGTACCTTTTAAATATCTAACTTGACTCTTTTAATTGCATCCTAATGAATTCTACTAGGACTAGACATATATCTAGAAAGAACTTCCACTGCTTGGGTAGTGTATGTTCTAGTGTAGATCATAACATACATCAAACTTTCAACTGCACTCTAGTAAGGCACTCTTCTCATGGCTTTCATCTCTGATGAGGATGTTGGATAATTTGAAACATGTAACTTTATTCCAACTATAAAAGGAACACATAATGGATTATAATCCTACATGTTAAACCTTTATAAAACTAAATTGGCATACTTACTCTGGCAAGGCCATAGATTTTTTTTCACTCTATCTCTGCTAATTTCCATCCCAATAATGTTTTTTTTATTAAGGTAAAACAGGTTTTAAAAGGACCTGAAACCTTTACACAAAATGTAAGAATAAAAATGTTCAGAGAAATACATCTACAACCAAACAGGTTTTATAGGGACCTGAAACCCAAAATTTCATAGTATTCTAAATAAAAAACCAAAGAACCAAAAAGTAACCAACAACTAATCTACTAGTAAACATTAGTTAGAAACAAATAGAAAAACTATTGTAATTATTTAAGGGCATTAGCTACTTCCATATCTTGTTGATAGAAGCTCTTATGAAGATCAACTAAGCTAAGAAAATCATTCTTCTCTTCTTGGAAAGACTTATTCTTTCCCCTTGTACACATACTTGGTCATTTATGTTGAATGTGGATTTGTTTTCCCTTAGCTTTGTGACCCTTCTTCATCTTCTCAGCAGAAATGAAGGTATCAATAACTTGGTCTTCCCTAAGATCCTTCAACGTTTTAGTAAGGATGTGAATAACTTCAACACTATTTTTCATGATGGACTAGCTAATTTTGATGACCCTTTCCATGTTTTGGTTAATCTAAATCATTTTTCTTCTAAACCCTTGACCTGATTCTCATAATCATCTTTCATTAGACTAAATTCAGTCATAATTGCTTTCATCACCAGTTGAATCTCCTTTTCTTCATTATTTGTTTTCATAGAATTCTCTACATCCCCTATGGCTTCAATTTTATTCTACATTGATCTTAGCTTAACATTAATCTGATTTAGTTCAAGAAAAAACCATTTAATTAAGAAAAATTGGCCCACCACCCCGTCCTTAGCTAACCCCAAAACATTATAAATATCCTCTTTATTAGTGTTCAGTCGTGGGAAATCCTTGGACAAGTCTTGAGGAGAGAACATATGGCCACCATTGGAATTTTTAGAGGTAATATTAGGACTTTTACCACTACGTCCCACTTGCAATTTAGCCTTAAACTCCAATTTACCCTTGCCTTTACCACCCTTCTCCCCATTATTAGAATTTTTCATTTTTTTCTTCTCAGCTAAAGAGATGTGAATATCTTCATGAATAAAGCCATCCATTTTCAACCCACTCAACCAAGAAATCTGAGTTTTATCCCTCTTCTTATTCGGCTTACCCTTCTTAAATTTATCATCCTTAGATGAAGAATTAGATATACCATTTCCAATTCATCATCTTCTTTCCACTCCTTATCCCCATCCAAAGTAGACTATGAACCCTCATCAGAAGAGATGATGTGATCCTTAGTTGTGTATTTCAAAGGAAGCTTCGTAACTACAGTGGGAGAAGGGAAAGATTTCAGATACCCCATAATCAATAAGATAAGACCCTTGTGAAAAAAATTAGTTTTGTATTATTTTTCTTTTCATAAAGACCAAATTATAGTTAAGCAAGAAGGTAAAAAGGAAAAGAAACCAAATTATTATGGTGGAAATGATTTAGGAGAATAAAATTGAAAACATAAATATGTGTGTACCTTCTGTCAAGAGTAAAATAGTGCATGAGCACCTTTTCCATCTCCACCCAAACTAGTTTTATTAACAGGTGATCATACCCTTGCACATTGTATTTTAACAACTTCTACACCCCTTCAAGAATTGTTTAATCGCACTTTCAAAGGCCTTCCTTTCCCTGAATAAATTTCTACCTTGGTTGGAGAAAATAGTGATATCTTCTATAAGCTCCTTTGTGACAATTAACTCCTTCCCATCACCCTTTATAGTTTTATCTTTCCAACCATTAACAAAGGCCCTAGTGAGTTTAGGGTCATTATCATGCAACTTCTCTAGGTAGGGAGTAACACCTCCATCTTTGAGTATCTTCCAAACCATGGATTTTTTTTTTATATCCTCATAGGACGAGGGATCAATTCTAATTCTATCCCCTCCCATTTTAGATCATTTGAGAAATAGGGAAATGAAAATAGCCTTTCGACCTCATAGAAAACACTTTTGAAGACCCCCAAATTACCCATAATCTATGTGAGATGATAGCATGCATTAATTACCATCAAATAAATTCCCAAGGCATATATTTCATGAGTCATTAAATCGTAAATCCTTTTCAAACTAATCCTCCCATTATTAAACCACCCTTCCATTACGAGCCCTTTCCATATCATAATTAATAATATTTTGAATGTGAAAGGGAACATCATTTACCTTATCCCAACATTGGGATGATCCATTTTCCAAACAAATATTAGCAAAAGCATCCACTATAGAATTTCCCTCCCTATAGTTATGGGATATGTGAACGTCATCTAAAGTATTAAGGATCAAAATAGAATCCTTTATAAAAAATCAATAGACCAACTTAGGCTATTTAAATTTTTAAGATAATTAATAATATTTAAAGAATCTCCTTCAATCCATACCTTGTGAAAACCTAAAGATTAGGCCAAATTCAAACTATTGTAGGTAGTTGTAGCTTTGAAAACATGGTTTTTCTAGGTTCCCAAAGGGAGTGCCACTACCAATATAAACCTACAATTCCCATCTCTTATCGCCCCCCACTACCGCAGACCATGGATTTCCCTTGGTTGCCCCGTCAAAATTAATTTTGATCCAACCTCATGGAGGAGGCATCCAAACAACATTGTTTCTAGGATTATTTACTTTTTTGATTGGTATTGATATATCACATGGTAAACACTAATTGTGCACCACCTACTTATCATAATAAAATATAGGAGCAACTAAAGATCCACTTGCATGCTTATTGTGAATCCCAGAAAAAAAAATTCCTTGATAGAGTAACAAATTTTGATAGAGACTCTTTTAGGGGTCAAAAAAGACTTTTTAAAAATAGGGTTATTCCTCTTGTTCTAGAACCCCCATGCCACATGGGGGATAGTTAAATACAAAATATAGGCAAGAGAAAGATTAGGGTTAGGAGCAACCCATTGATACCAAAGGTCGTTGAAAGAGAAAGGAAAATCCCAAAAAAGATTCCATCATGTAATTATACCATCCCAGATACTTTTAACAAAATTGCAACCAAGAAGGAGATGGAGATAAGACATTGAATCCCTTTCATGGAAAACACATATATTCAGAAGGGAAAAGCCTCTTTTACATAAGTTACAAGATCTTACACAAAGAGCACATCCATCCCAGTAATGTGTTAACTACACCAAGATATTTTATTTAAATTACAAGTTGAGACTTTAGTTATGAAATTATTCCTTTCCCTTTACCAATAAATAACATATCATCAACTTATAATGAAATAACTAAGATATTATCACCATTAGTCTTATAATAAATATTATAATGATCTTATTTAGAATGCTCAAATCCCAAAATCAACATATATGTATTGAATTTTTGGTACCACATCTTAGGACTTTATTTGAGGTCATTAAAATATTTCTTCAATTTAAAAACTAAATTATGTTTACCTTTCACCATGTAGTGCTCTGATGTATCATATAAATATCCTCCTCCAAATAACCGTAAAGGAAAGTTGTTTTTACATCCATTTTCTCAACCTCTAGATCATAAGTAGTAGTAATAGAAATTAAAGATCTAATGGATGTCATTTTTGTAACAAGAGAAAAAATCTCACTGTAATCAACACCCTCAACTTGAGAGTAACCTTTCACAACCAACCACACTTTGTACTTCTCAATGTCTCCATTTGAACCAATATTTTTCTTCAATGCCTATTTGTAACCAATGAGTTTTCTTCCTTCAAGAAATGGTACAAGATTCCATTTATCATTCTTTTTCAAATATTTAATTTCTTCATCCATAACAATCTTCCAATATTTTATATCATTCATACCTAATGTCTCTTCTACAAATCTGGGTTCATTCATGTTAGTATTAAAAAAAAAAATCTCCAATCATCAAGTGAATACGGTGGTTGTCTATACCTTGTAGACCTACAAAAAATATGAGTTGGAGGTTCTTTCTCCTCTTCTAAATATTCAGAGTGAGATAAGCTCTCCTCAACTTCTTATCTATTTAGGGGTCTTGATTCAACTTTTTCAGGTGTAGAGGGAAGTTGAATCACATCTTCTTGTTTAGTTTATTTTAGCTGCAATGTAACAAAAAAAGGATTAGTTTCTATAAAAATAACTCTTCTTCTATATACTACCTTACGTGCAATAGGATCCCAAAGCTTGTATCCTTTCACACCATAATTGTATCCGATGAAGATACATTTCATAGCCTTGTTCTCCAACTTTGTTTGCTTCGCCTTTTACACATGTGTATATGCCTCACAACAAAAAATATAAGATTTCTTAGTGAAGACTTGTGAACCAACCATGCCTCTATAGGAATATTATCCAAAAGGGTTGATGCAGGAGACATGTTAATCAAGTAACAAGCAGTGGCAAACAACTTCAACCTAAAACCTTTGTTCTATACTAGCACCACTTAGAGTAATCCTAGTATTATCCATCAATGTCATATTCATTATTTTTACAACTCCATTATGTTATGGAGAATACAGAGTTGTATTTTTTCTATGAATGCCACAATCTTTACAGAATATATCAAAATTATTAGAGAAAAATTTATCGCCATTATCAATCCTCAAACATTTTATCTTATTTCCAATACATAACTCAACCATTACTTAAAATTATTTAAATCAACTAAAAACTTTATATTTTCTCTTTAAAAAATATACCCATGTCCTACTATAATAATCAATATATGAAACATAATATGTGTTTTTTCCAATCAAAGGAAAATCTACAAGACCAAATACATCAAAATAAATAAGATCCAAAACACCATAATATTTATTGTAACTCGAGTAAAATTGAACACGGTTTTTGTTTCCATAAATGCAATGCTCATAAAAATTAAATTCAAGACTATAATCAAACAACCCTTCAATAATTTTTTTATTTTTCAAGGTCATTAGACCCTTTTCTCCAATTTGGCCAAGTTGTAGGTGTCTTAACAAAGTCTTCTCTATAGGTAACTTTGATTGAGAAGAAAGAGTTGTTGAATGCACAAGACAAATAAGAGGGGGAGTGAATCAATTGTACCTAAAAACTTTAAAACCATCATAAACATTTAGATCCACATTCATTCAATTAACCTATAATTTTTTATGATGATCTAGCATGAAAATAAAATAACTGAGACTAAAACACAATCAACACCATACACAAAAGAACACCAGATTTACGTGGAAAACCCAAGATGGGAAAAACCATGGTGAGGATTAGCTCACAATATAAAGTAACATCGACACCAATTACAAAGGGTTCACTACCCAATAGAAAGAAAGGATTACTGCCAAAGGTTTGTTTCCAGAATAGAAAATAAGATAGAGAAGAGTGTTACATAGATAAATCCATCTCAATGCAACATATAAATCCACCACAATATCACCAACACCTTCACATCTTGACTAAAGAATTGTAGACACCTTCTTCTCATTGCATATAGCAATCTAACACCTTTCAATTTTCATCATTCACATCATACTTATCTCCCTTCACATCCCTTAACAACTCAACTCATATTTATATCATCTTCAACCTTGAAACCATTATCCAAGGTCGGTTATGCACCTCAATCGTGCAAATTCAAATTAGGTCGGCACCAAAACATTCCCACAATGTAAAGGAATGAAGGTGGACCAAAACACACCTTAGCTAGTAGCTAAATACATTCATACATGCCACACCACTCTTCCACAAAATTTTCAAGTAGTGTAAACACACAAGGTTGACCGTTACCCGTGTAAACACCATTAAAATTTTAACTACATGCTTTCTTTGATCCAGCAACAACTCCCAAACAATAAATGTCACCTGAACACAATATATAATATTTCACAAACACCTTGAATTCAAAAAAACCTCCTTTGCAAAAACTTTCACCTGAAGAATATACACACTCAAACAACTCTACCATACACTGTAATGTAAGAAACAAACTTTCAAAGCACCAAACCTTGAACAACTTTGACTAAAAAAAGATACCAACACTATCAAAATTCCTTCATGATTTATATCAGGTTGGATGAACATAAATTAACTCAACAACTCAAACTCTTCAACCTTTGAATGCTATCTTGATGGATTTCCTTACCAAATAGACCCTAGGCCTAGTGGGGTAGCAAAAGGAGTATTTTTGACATAAATTTCTTGAAATACCTCATACCTAGAACATAAAATCTGTTTTGGATACCCATTTTGGATTTATAAAACATATCTCAATTTCAAGTGGAGCTGTTTTGAAATATAAAGGTCAAAAAATTGTTGCTACACTTGAAACTAGGCCTAATTAGGCTTATTCCACTAGGTCACAATAAGGTTTTCAAAACCCATACCAAAAATATTCATACAAATGGATAATAAATGTTAAATAAGGTCTACCCTAATATTTTCAATCACCTCCAACAATTCCCAATGATCTTTTTACAAAAACCTAACTCCTATGCACACTCTATGCCCAAAATCATGGGGTTTTCAACCTAGGGCATCAACAAATTGGCCTCAAACTTCATCCCCTTCCTCCTAAAACTTCAAGAACACAAAAAATACCCTAAATACTTCCATTCCACTGATTTTGAGGTCAATTCATCAGTGTAATAGAGAGGAATCCATTATTTACAGTCAATGCACACCCTAAATGAGGGTTTCAAGCAACCTTCAATAAATTGGCTCTAAAATGCTCAAATATGAATGAAATTCAATGAGAAAAAGTTTTCAAAAAATAATATTCAATTCCACATCAAATCCAATTGGTTTCACACTCTAACACGACTGTACAGGGTTGTACAACCTTTTGTAGTAGTAATTTATGCTTCTAAAACGTAGAAAAATAGAGCTTTATTATTGTTCAATCTCCAAAACAACAAATAGAACCTTGTTTCGACAATTAAATGGTGTATTTAAAAATTTCCAATCATATCCCAATGGTTTACCACCAAAAACCAAATCTTGACCATTCAACTTCCCCAAAAAGCCAAACAATGCAAAAGTTGCATGACAACATTTTGTAACTTTTGCAACTTTTACCAATTTCACCAACTTGACTCCAAAATGAATCAAGACACCTCAAAAACATAATAAATGGTCTTTAAGACCTTATTTCATGCAAAATTACTCAACTAAACCAAAATACTAACATTTAGCAACTTTCTTCACATTAAGATCTATGGTGCCTTGCACCATACTCCCCGGGAAAAATGAACTCAAGTCCCATTGAGGATAGTGTTGTAACATGAGATTCAATTTTTTTCCCATCATTCTCTGACCTCCAAGTGAAATCTCCATTTGGTGAACCTTTCCAATGAACCAAAAACTAAAAAAAGGTATTATCTATTTGCTTTGACCTATTCTTCACTTGATGGATGATCTTTAACCTATGTTGCATCTAAGAATGATGTGGAACAGGAATCATTACCTAATACCATACCTCCTCCATCCTTGAAATGAACCTACTTGTTCTCCAATTTTGGTGTATGCTTGAACTTTCTCTTTTTCCCTTGTAGTTTACCTTTTACCTCTTCACCTTTTCTTCTCACATCTTCCATCTATGGTTGTATCCTTGTAGTTGTTGCTTAATCATGCACACTAACTTCTGACATAAAAGGAATAGAATGACCAACATCCCCCTTTTAAAGTAATTAATGGAACACTCCTCCTATCACCATATCAACATACTTCTTAAGCTAATCTTGCATCTCCAAAATCAATTCATCCTTTACCTTCAACTCAATATCATTTCCCTCCAAAATCAAATCATTCTTCAAGTTTGTTGTCATAGTGTCTCCATGTTCAGTAGTGGCTGCAATTTCCATGTTTTCCTCTTCATTTACCTTTATAAAATCTTTCCTACCTACCATCATCACATTAGATTCCTTAATTTTTCCTTTGTCCTCTTTCAATGGTGTCAATGTATAGGAAACCCCATCCTTTTCTATATCATAAGTATTTCTCCTTCCATCATACATAGCATGCCTATCAAATTTACAAGGCCTCCCTAGTAGAAAATGACACACATCCATAGGTAGTATGTCACATAGAATTATGTCCTTATACCCTCCAATGTTAAATTCCACCCAAATTTGTTCATTTACCAAAACATATTGACCCTTATTCAACCAATAAAATTTATAAGGGGTATCATGTGGTATTCTAGGCAACTTAAGTTTATCAACCATCTCAATCAAAACCATGTTATATGTGCTACTTGAATCAATTACAAATTTACATACCTTACCCAAACACTTACAAGTTTTCTTGAAGAGAGTTCTTCTTTGTGACTGCTCCTTTTTTTCAGATGCTTTGATGAGAGTTCTCCTTACCATAAGTGATTCTCCAACTTTTGTAGAAGAATTTTGTGATGGAGAGTTTACACTCTCATTTTCATCTTCTTGCACCACTTCAGATCTGCAAGACCTTAAACCAAATTGCAAAGAAGTACAAAGAAAAAAACTCTCTCAGACACCTCTACAATACATAATTCACACACTAGTGAACACAACTTCCTCTACGCAATGATCCAGCACACAAAATTCTGGATATAAAACCTCAGAACACCTCTGATCAACATATCCAAAATGCATAAGTAGATCTTCAATCTAGATAAAATGCAGAGAAACACCAAAAAACTACTTTGCAACCTAGAACAACATTGCAACTCATTGTTTCCTCTTTTTATCAAATTTTCTCAAAAGAACTTGGAAACCAAGCACCAAAAACACATCCTCATCATCTTCATCACTTCCTCAACCATATATCCATAGATATAAGCTTATCAAATAAAAACTAGAGGTTGAAACCAATAGCTTACTAATGACAACATAATGCAAATAATCAAAGCATTAATAATGTAACATAGACAACACCAACAACTACACATACTCTTGCAGCAATATTCTGCTCATCAATGAAACAATCTTGTTAACATCAATGACAAAACCAAATTCTCATACTTGCAAAAATCTCCCCCTTTGTCATTGATGGAAACATATGATGTGAAAAAACTATCAAAGACACAATAGTACCAACTCTTTTTCTTTCTCCCTTTACACAAATAACTCAATATTTTCTATCTTTTACATTAATTACTCTCCCCCTTTCAACTTATCTAAATTTCACATGTTTCTATAGACATGAAAAATGTACAAGCTCGTCTTGGCACACCTGATCCTGATTACTAACATCGTTTCCTCTTAAATCACATTCTCATCATTTCATCACATTCTATCTTTTAATCTAATGAATCATTATTCATTTAATTAAGTCATTCTCACCTCCTTTGATTAAATTAATCAGTTTAATTTAATTAACCCTACATTGTTGTTTAATTAAATAAATCATTTTATTTAATTAAAATCTCTAAAGTCCTCCTATTAAATTAAATAAATTAAACCTTATTTGATTTAATCTAACACATTCCTTCTTTATTAAATAAATCAAATCATTTATTTAATAAATCATTTCCTCTCAATTTCTGACTTAAATCAATTCATAAATCTAAGTCTAAATTGTCACATCACCTAGTTCTTCATTAAGTTAATCAAATTCATGTTTAACTTAATCCTTCTCACTAAAATCCTCTAGAGAATGCAACTTGCACAATAAATCAATTACTTTGATTTATTAATTCTCCTATTTTCCCTCACAAAGCATCAAAAAGGGAATATTCCTCTTTTGAATTCAAAAAGTCCAAGTGGACTTGGTCCTTCCAACAAGGCATTAAAAGCCTCTTACATGTCCTTGACCTTGAGCCAAGTGACATTAACTTCATTCCTTTTCCCTCTTCAACATGTCATTTCTCAAGTTTGAAATGCCACCTAATTGCATTTATTGGCACATTGGCCAAAACTTGCACATTCCTCATCCAATCACATTTGGACAAGTGGCACAATGACATTGGGCTATCTTTTGTCCTACATTGCTTGCTTCCACTATCTCTTCCAATATTTGAATCTATAAATTGGATACTCTTCTCCTCAATCTTCATACACAACTCATATGCAAAGTTACTCTCTCCACATTAAGAGCTAATTTTGCCAATTTCATCCAATCATCCACCATATTTGAGATTTTGTAACAAGGTTATGCTTAAATCTATTTGGAGATTTGACCATTTCTCTCATTCAATCAAACATTGCAATTAGGAATTGGGAAAGGGCCAATTGCAACATACCATTGGCACCAATTCCCCCATGGAATCAACATGCTATTTGCTTAATTAGGATTTACATAAGTTTGCATTTTTCATTGTGTTCTTCATTTCCTAATATAAGTTTTAGATAGATGGATTTCATGGGGAATCTCTCATGCTTGTTTCAATGTATTTGATCTAACATACTAATCATGTTTGTTGTTCATGTGCATTTTCAGGTTTAGGGGTTCACAGTTTCATTCTCTCTTTTTCCATTTCACATTATTCTCTCCCCCTTTGACATCAATAAACCTTCTCGCAGTTGCTCTGCAGTTTCTACTCCTTTATTGTTTAGTATACTCCCCCTTAGGAGCACACACCATACTGAACCAATCAAAAACCATTTCATAATGATAACACTTACTCCCCCTAACTACAACAACCAAAAATGTCGCTACCTACTCCCCTTGAGAGGTAGCCACCAACATTAGTCCATATCAAAGAATGAATCTTGAAATCCACTAGACTGATACATCTCCTTATGCATCTAGTTCAAAGGAGGGAAAATAACCCCCAACATATCCTAGATATACTCAAATTTATCCTTAGGAAGAGCCTTAGTGAATATATCAACAACTTGATTCTTTGTAGGAACATACTCAAGCATTACTTCATTCTCTACAACCTTCTCTCTCAGAAAGTGATACCAAATTGAGATATGTTTTATCATTGAATGCACTATCAGATTCTTTGAAATATTGATGGCACTTGTATTATCATAGAAGATAGAAACTGGTTCATCATATACTACCCTGATATCCTTCAATATTTGCCTCATCCATAACACTTGTGTGCAGCAAGATGTTGTTGCAATATACTCTACCTCTACAGTAGATAAAGACTTTGAATCTTGTTTCTTGCTTAGCCACGAAACCAATCTGCATCCAAGAAAAAATGCACCACCACTTGTACTTTTTTGTCATCCACATTATAGAGGGGTTAATTTATCATAAAAAATCATAAAAACACAAAATAAATAAACACAAAAGCATAACAAGTGCTATACCTTATGATGACCCTCCTAGATTGAGCTCAAGATGCACCCTAATCTTGCTTGATTTTCTCTAAGGATGGAATGTTGTATTTCTCTTAGTTGCACCACCATAACAATAGTCAATTTCTAGATGGATAAATGAGGAATTTAAGCCCCAATTTATAGAAATTGGGATGGAGAAATGCAGGGTTAGGATTGCTTGAGAAGATGAGGCATGGATCAAGGTGGTGGCTTATTAGTATTGTGACAAGTGTCACAATTGAGTGTGAGACAGGAAGTGAGGTGTTCTCACACATGTGTGAGCACACCTTGGGATGAAAAGTCATTAAATTTTGGAGGATATGTGAAGATAGTGGAGGTATGTGGGATTTATCTCATTAATGAGACAAGATTAGGGAGTTGAGGATGAATTTTAAATTATGAAATAATGGTCATGATGGGGGTTAGGATAATTAATCAATGGTTAATTAGCTTAATGAGGTAGGTGGAGTTAATAAACCAAGGGTTTATTAACTTGAGTGGAGTTAAAATTTAGAGAATGGGATGATGAAGGTTTGTAGGTTAATTAATCAAGCATTAATTAACACAATGAGGATTAGAAGAATGGGGGATTTTAGTGGGATCAATTAAATAATAAGAACTATTTAACTGATTCGAAGAATTATAGTTTAGAGGTTGATATAATTAATTAAATAAAATATTTAATTAATTATAAGAATAATAATGGATTAATTAAAATGGGATAAAGGGGTGAATTAAACTTTAAATAATGCTATTTAATTAGTTTAGAGGAATAATGTTAGATTTAGGGTGACTACATTTCTCCCCTCTTTGATGCAGTGTCTGAAGTGATGCTACATCGAAGAATTTTAAAAAAATTTCCCAGTGGATTGAAATGTTAGTTAGGAGGTGATGCCCCCTTGAGAGGTGGACTAGAAAATTTTTGAAAAATATTTTTGGTCATCATCTCAAAAAAGGTAGGTCAAAATGATGTAGAAGATGAAATTAGTAAAAGGCGAGAGAAGAAGAAAAGAAATAAGATTGAAAAGAGGTAAAAGATAGGATATTTCTTGTGACCATCAGAGAAGAAATTGGGGTTAGGGGGTGATTAGGGTTAAACATCCTATAAATAGGCTTTGGGGGCCCAAAAATTCATTTTCAAAATTTGATTGGTGGAGAGGAGCTTAGGTGGAAGCATGGAGCTATGGTAGAGACCCCTCATCATACACACCGTTCAGAGTGAGTTCATAAGTACCAGTGATTGGAGGATGCAGGAAACCTAGTATGTGATTTATCCCTTAGGTTTTAGGTTAGTTTAGAGGTCCAAGAAATGGAAAACTAGGGGGTTGAAGTCGAGGAACGAATGTGTGTTTTCATGAAACTGATTTCGGCTCCTGCATCAAAAGAAATGGTGCATGTGTTATTTCAACACTTGCAATCAATTTTGGCACCCGTGTTAAAAAAAAAAAGTGCCTTCATTTGGTGTGCCTCCAGTCGACACATGCATTTTTCATACATGTGTTTGGTGTGCATCTATGTTGGGAGGCATTGTGTTTTCATGAAACTAATTTCGGCTCCTGCATCAAAATAAATGGTGCATGTGTTATTTCAACACTTGCAATCAATTTTGGCACCCATGTTAAAAAAAAAGTGCCTTGATTTGGTGTGCCTCCAGTCGACACATGCATTTTTCATACATGTGTTTGGTGTGCATCTATGTTGGGAGGCATTGGGTGAAAAAGAAATGGCACTTGCGTAAAGTGGTACCTGTGTCAAAAATTAGCACACCTAGGTTAAAACCTGATGCACTTGCATAAAATGGTGCTTGCATTGAAAGAAATGGTGCCTACACCAAGGACAAAAGTGCAGTTTCACAAAAACTATGAGGGTGGGCGTATCCTCCCTAGGAGGAGAGCGTTTAGGAGAACTACAAACGACATGTTCATGACATTCGATAATTATTTCTTCAAAAATGAATTGGATAATTTGGATAGAAGGACTAATGTTAGTGTGTGGAATGATGTAGGAGGATTTGAAGATCCTTTAGTCATGAGAGTGGTGGATGGCAGTTATGGGTACCATACGAGGGAGGTTGATCCCAATAAATGACAACTAGCTACATTTGACTGGCCTATATTTTGTCTCTCGGATGCCTCAGATTCATGCACATTGGGTGTTGATTATAGCACTAGTCGAGTGATGGGACAATGACACTAGTAGTTTCCACCTACCCACTGGTGAGGTCGTGATTACATTAGAGAGTGTGTGGCGAATTTTGTAGCTACCGATTCATGGGGAGCTAGTGGTATACAGGCTACAAGGGGAAATACCTAGATTGTGGAGGGTATTCGTGTGTAGGGATTTTCCTTTCAGAGGCATGGAGCTGGACTTAGATGCTAGGTTGGATGAGTGGTCAGATCTATGTTTATTTGTAGCTGCATTGGTTACCAAGATGTTAATTCCAAATAGGAGGTCTCGAGGATTCACAGTGGGTTGGGCAGGAGTTCTGGAGGGTATGTTCAGTGAGGGAAAATTATATGCATAGGGGGTAGTTGTATTGGTGGACCTATATAGAGAGAGATGCATTATGCCATATATAGGGATGGGAAGAGCCTAGGTGTTGGAGTGACTTTGCTTCACATATGGTCTTTTGAGCACATTGTGGTTTTGCGTCCAGTCTATGATAGGCGACAAGGGCTAGATATGCCCTACATTTTTTTGTATGTGGGATTCTGATGACAACACCATTTGGGGGAGATTGACCACTAGCAGAGAGTTATCGATGAGATGGATTCATTTATTTGGTGGCCATATATTGATTTTGAGGACTGGGAGGATGATCATTTGTATATGCCCTACATCCAGTGTGTACACTCTAATAGGGAAGACCTTGACCATCATTGAGAGATATCTACCTATGCAGGTGTTGCAGTAGTTTGGATAGTAGCAGGGGATACCATAGGCCAAGGCAGTGTTTGGTAGGGTGGTGTTTATGTTGAGTATGATATTGCTTATCAAAGATAGAGGGATACACCTGCAGTGGATTGGGATCCAAGGTGAGGAGTGGTTGATGTTGGTACTACTACAGAGTATGACACTTGGTGGGAGAGGCACATGCCCATTCGGTTGATGATGTTACATGATCAGCTAGTTGTGGTAGAGGGTAGTGGTGAGGAGAGAAGCAGTAGTGGAGATCAAAGCAGTGGTGATGGCAGTAGCTCAAATGATGATAGTGATGGGGATGATGATAATGATGGCCATAGGGGTGTTGGAGGGGGAGATGACGAAGGATGTAGTGATGAGAAATGTCACCATGTACATCAAAGGGGAGGGGAATTATATGCCCAAATCTAGGCCATGACCTTAGAGAGGGATTGGCTCAGATAGGACCATCTGCAGGTTGTGGGAGAGAGATATGGTATGGGTCGATGTGGTATGTTTACAAGGATAGATTGATGGATAGGTTGCTACCCTGATGTCCAAGAGAGATGCATCTAGAGTAGAGGTAGAGACCTTGAGGGGTGAGAGGGATACAACAAGGGTGAAGGTGACCAAATTATAGGGATTGTTGGATGGGGGGGATGGTGGGGGGGGGAGGAGATGGTCATCTGGTAGAAATTATCACAACAGAGTGAGATCAACAGAGGAGAGAGGTGGAGAGACTACAAAGAGAGTGGGTTATAGCCTATGATATGTTGGGTGATGATGGCTTAGCGACTAGCTTTCCATAGGTTAGTAGGGATATCTAAGAGGTTGAGTGATGGAGGAGGGTATATGAGGATGTAGTGCTGCTAGATCGAAAGGCTGTTAGTGTGACAGTTAGTAGCAGATCGCATGGGCCAGCTCACTCAAGGTCGTTAGTTACTATGGGTCTACCACAACCACCATGGAGAGATCCACCATAGACTTGACATGCAGTTAGATGCATGCAACATGGGATAGTGCATATTGATTATGAATTTTTGGATTTTTCACTAGGATGGGCTTGGATTTTTGTACAAACGAAAGACTTTTATACATGTTGTATCATGACATTATATTTATTATATATGAGATTTTGGATTTGGTCTATAGATGATGTTATGTATGGCTTTCTATTATGGTATTATTATGTTTTATGTAGGATGTTGATTAATTATGCATGTGATGTGATTTATTTTTATGGATAGTGTACATGTGATTATGCTAGATGATTTTGATCTATTATGATTTTTTTATTATGGCATGTGTTTATTATGACATTTGACTGACTGTTATGATGTTTATTATGATATGTATGTAATATGCTGGATGTATGTAATTGATAACATTTGAAGCATTTACCAGAACTTTATGATACAGGTCTTGATAGTGAAGGACTTGTATGTTCATTACTTGATAGACAGATGATAGTGGTGATAGGTAGCTACCCATCTAAAGTTAATTATTTGATATAGATTGTATGGTATTAGGTGTACTAAAGCTTTCCTTTGATGGAAATTTATGATTTATCTTTCAATCCTATGATGATAATACCATGTGTTTTCTTCACTTTCGTCTCTTCACTGTGATGGGTAGATATTTTTTATTTGTAGAGTATGTAGTCAGAAATTTTATAAAATTCATGGTAGATACTTATGTGGGAATGAATTTTTATGCATATGATGGATGTATGTTAATGCTTATGTATTTATGACTTTCTTATGATGTGAGATGTTTTTTTATGCTTATTTCTTATATTATATTTTATGGTATGTGTATGAACTTCATGCCATTGATAATACTCAATCTGTAACTTGGATGTCAGCCTGTTTATATTTACTTTTTGCACTAATAGTGGTTTTTATATTTGATTGGCAATGGCTGACTTGCATCACATTAAAATAATTAGAAGGTATTGAGAGGTTTCTTAACCAAATTTTTTGATAGTAACAAGGGCCTAGTGATATTTTTCCCTCTCTTAGTCATTAGTACATCCATGAATCTGACCTCATGTCAATGGCCCTTATTTTTTAATTTTGTACTCAAAATTCCCTTTTCAAAATCATGTGAATGTAGGTATGAATGCTTGCTTTTTTTTGTGTCATGATACATTATGTACTCTAGTCTAGGTGTGTAGGAGGGGACAAGGGGGATTATTTAAATGGAAGAGGCGTGGGGGGGGGAATGGTTAGTTTGTGTTAGAGGAAGAAAGGGGAGGGGCGAGTAATGATGTACAAATATGGTGAGTAATCCTTAATTTGATATAACAATAAGCATTATGTCCCAATGATATAAATGACCAAAGGTGTGATTATGTATCTTGCATGGACTTTTGATACTCATAAAACATATACAAATAGAAGATTATACCTAACCACTAAATGATTCCTAGAAACCTTAGTGGATCATAGAGGGTATTGTATAACTGACTGGAATATTTTGAACCCCTCTACCTAAGGTGTCAAAAATCACTAGTAAATCAGGCTAATTGTAGACACGCCATACAAAGTGACACACCAAGATATGAAAATATCTAGGTGGTATCAACTTGGTGACTTCGTAGATCACAATAATATATCCCAAAAAATAAAAAGCCAAATCTCTTGCCAAAAATAAGACTGGTAGAGGTTGCCAGACAAAGGAAGGATTCATCCTATTAGGAAAAGATGGGGTGGATTACGATGGGGGGAAAGCAAAGTGGCGGAGTGATTTTTGGGATTATGTTGATAGTGCATTAGTAGGAATTTGCATAGGCATGCATGTTTTTTTTTTTTTTTGCATTGTTTGTCTCAAGGTGATATGGGTGGTGAATTTGGGGTGATAAGATGTTTCTTATGGGTGGTATTTTATTACGAAATGGGCTTTTATTATGTGATGGGCTAGATGAGCAACCCGATATATTGAAGATTGCTTCCCACTACATATGATGGTGATGATCATGTAAGTTGTCTTTTTATTATGGAAGTGTTTAGTTGAGTGACACAAATGAGGATGAGTGGATGTATGATGGGTTTGAGATCATCGTAGAAAAATATCTCTCACTATTACATTGGGAATGAATGGATAGGTGTATTCCAAGCTATAGTTGGTAGGGTGGGTGGATGGACTTATTGTGGATGGATTTATTATGGATGGAAGGAAAATTGACCTAATAGATGGTGGACATGACCCTACACATGGCACTTGTTTGCTAGGTTTTCACCGTGGTACTTGTCCAAGGTGCCATAGAGTGGTTTTCACCATTGGATGAATTATTTCTCTTTACTATTTTTTTATTTTTTTATCTTTTTGTATTTTTTCAGGTTTTTTGGTTCTTCTTATGCAAATAATTTTTTGAGATGGAACTTGCCCTTCTTTTCTCATTCATATAGGTTAAGTTGATTTGCCTTAAAGACTAGATCTCTAATGGAGAACTGTCTAAGCTTGATCTTCTTGTTGGAAGTTCTGTGAAGCCTATTTTGATATGATCTAAGATGATTGAGGGCATTTAAATGTTTCTCATCTAGAAGTTCCAACTATTGAAGATGTCCTACGTGATATTCTTCATCATCAATGAGATGTTGAAAAAATATTTTCAATAATGAGAGCTCATCCTCTATCGGGAAGATAGCTTCAACACCATATACCAAGGAATATGGAGTGGCTCTAGTAGGTTTGTGAATGCTAGTATGATATGCCCATAGGGCGGGATTAAGTTGTAGGTTTCAATCATGACCAACTTCATTGACCATTTTCTTTAATATTTTTAATATTTTTTTGTTTGTGGCCTCAGCCTAGTCATTTCCTTGTGGGTAATATGGAGTTGAAAAATGATGTTGGATGTGGAATTATTGGCACAGATTATGAACCTCCTAGTTTTTGAAGGGGCACCCATTATCTATGAGTATGGAATAGAGAATGCTAAAGAGACAAATGATGTAATGGAGTATGAATTTGGAAATATGTTTCCTTGTAGTACAGGTCATAAGTATGGCTTCTACCCACTTAGTAAAATACTTAGTGGCGGTGATTATGAATTTATGACCATTTGAGGACATAGGATGTATCTTGACAATGAGGCTTAACCCCCATTGTGAGAAAGGCCATGTAGTAACAATAGGCTATAGTTCTTGTGATGGTACATGAATCAAGTCTCCATTTTGTTAACAAGGCTTGCATACTTTCACTAGATTAATAACATATTGCTCCATCATAAGACAATAATATATTGTATACAAAAACTTCTTAGCTAACACTAGTCCACTAGAATGGGCCCCAAAAATACCTTGATGTATCTCATTTAGGGAAGTTTGAGCTTTTGATGAGTCTAAACATCTCAGGAGGGTGCCATCAAAGGAGCAATAGTAAAGGGTGTCTCCAAGAATAGTGAAATGAGATGTTTTGCGAATAAAGGATTGGCCTTGCGAGGTTGATAGGTTGGGTGGGATGGTGTTTTTATGCAGATACTTGTATATGTATGTATAGGAATCAATTTGCACCCCTAATATGAATTCTTCTTTACCCCCTTACACTTTAGAAAACCAAACTCAGAGGCTTAATTCCACTTAAGCCCACTGTCCACATCACACTTGGTGCCTACTTTGTGTGTTGATGGAGGAATTTTTGTTAGGGACACCCGTGTGGTGCGTAGACATCCCTGGCATATTCGTATGACTCGAGTCTATAGAGATGTTACACTTCCTATTGGAAGTCAAAGTGTAACACCTCCCTTCGGCTGGCCAACCCGAATATGATCGTTTTCATCTTCCTCCTTCATATTCTTCACTCTCCCATCCGTTCAAGGAGTTTTGGCAAGATATTGAGTTCATCTCTTCACACTTCTCCACTCTTTCAAGCATCCACAAGCTTTGTAGCAGCACTTCACACTCCATAGCAGCAGTCTACCACTCCATCATGTTGATAGTGTGAGCATAGGACAAACACCATTGCAACAGAGGCTTGATTTCCTCTTATCTTCTCCTCCACTAGCCTTGAGCACTTTGGACGGAGGTGGTAAATTCCTGTTATCTTCTCTATCATTTTGGTTGAGTAAGCATGTATTGTTTTGCAGTGTCTTTTGTATACTTTTCTTGTATTCTCCTCTTTATCATATTTTTCCTATTGTTGCAAACTTGGCTATATGTGGAGGTGGAAACACCAAAACGGGGGTCTGATTGAGGTAGACCCCTAAACAACCCCCCAACATTTTCCCATTTTTTTGTGTGCAAGTGGAGAGATCTTGAAGCAAGCTGGCAAGAAGATTGTTGTGTGAAATCATCCTTGTCACCTTTATGGTAATCTATTTCCTTTATCACGTTCGTCTATACATTTCATACTTCTTCATCTTATTTTGTCATTCTAGAAACTCTTAAACTAGGCTGATAGTTCCTTTTTTAGAGCTTAAACCTTCTCTCTCTAGTTTTTTGGCCATACAAATGCCAACGCACCTTTGAGATGTCATCATGTTGCACTGTCATCCCAGAACCATGCTTCTATCCTCCAACTGAGAGCTACCTAAGACACAAATTTGACTCTAAAGATTGACTTGCCTAGTCTCCCTTCAACTCTCAGGTTTGCAGAGTGATCGAAGGACCTATAGTTCTCATCACTTTCATCCTGCCTATCCTAACCTTCCTTAAAACTAAGGTAACTTAGGGAAGCCATATTTCTCTTGGCCTTTCATGACTTGGGGCCTTGTAGTGGTTGGTCCCCCTCTCTTACATTTTTTGTGAACCCGACGTGAACCAACGTCTACCCGTTTGTTGTTGTTCTAAGATTTTTCTATTATACCTTTTGGTCATTGTACTCTTGTGTGTTGTGAAGGTTTATGAGCTTCACAACCTAGTCTATGACCTCTAGGCATATTATTAGGAGAAGTCTATGACACCTTCCAATGGAGAAGACAAAGATCTCTTCTAGTTACACTATCGGCCTTTTCTCTGGTTCTAGGGTTGGTCTATTTGCGTAGGAGCACATATCGCAGGGTGAATCTAGATTCCTTGACAAAAATGGTCGCATCCCTACCCCTCCTGTGTCACCGACCTCCTTATCCGTAGATGAACATGAGGTCATCCATATCCCTTCCAAATATGTTGTTAGTCTTAGTAAAGGGTTGGGTGCATTGGAAAATTACCTGGAAAGAATCCCAAAGCTGGCTAGGGTTGCTAAAGTAATCAGTACAATAAGATACATGGTAGGAAAAGATCAGATAGGCATAGAACTCCTAGCTAATCTCGCTCGTCTGGCTGAAGCATGTGCCCCTTTGGACCATAGTCACATGGTATGAAGTGGCCCCTTTGAAGAACATGAGAGACATTTAGAAATTTTGGTGCCTCCTACATCTGTATACATGGTTAATGCGGTCCCTTCGATCAATGTGCCCACTGCTTCTGAAAAATTAGAAACTATCAAAGTAAATAGAAACCCCTTACGTTTCCACTTCACCCCTTCTACCACCTCTAATGGTGGTGGATTTGGCAGGATGATCGTGTTGGCATATGGCTTCTAGATATTTTTGGCATTTTGGTGTTGTCATTGATGGTAGCCTAAGTCATTAATTTGGTCCACATTTTGGTATTTAGCCATACCAGGAGATAGAATGAAGAACAGGGTATATGACTGAAGATGAATCCATTTGCATTATCAACTTATCATTTTAAGTTGTGGATCTCAGAGAAAAGTATTTTTATGTTTGTACTATCTTATCCAAGAATCTTCTGGGTGTGCACCCACTGGTATACGAATTAAGAGATTTGATTTATCAATTTCCTGTTTATCAATGCCAGAAGGCTGACTTGGTGGATATAGCCATTGTGGATGATTAAGGAGTAATTGTTTAAATTTTTTTATGTTCAAACATGTTTATTTAGGTCCTCACTAGTCTATGGCCGACATTGGATGGTGTGCATTGACAATTATTTATGGATTCAACCGACTGTTGAAAAGTATTTTATGTCTTATTAAAGCTAACATATGGATGGTTGAATCTCATGTTACGGATATATATAAGTGATTGGTTATATCATTTTGATATGAATGTAATATGGATGCAAAGAATATTGATGTATGATGCAAGAATCAAAAGGATAGTAGAGCGATCTCACCTACTCATATAAGATTTGTGATCTGAATTATAGCAGTGTAGAGTAGAAGAGTAGAATCAGACAAGAGGTCAAGAAATTGACAAATGTGCTTAATCAGAACTGTAACTAGGAATGAGTAGATTTTATTCCTTCAGTTCAATCCTTTAGATGGACTTAATTTGAATACTTTGTAAGGTAGCGAGCCTTCCCATTTTGAGCAGTGAGCTCTAGGCAGTGTGCCTGAATGCAAGTGCATTCCCATTTTGTAAAACTTATATTTGAGTACTCAAATTATGGATTGACCTCCATCATGGTTTTCCCCCTAATAGGGTTTCCACGTAAAAATCCTTGTGCTATGATGTTTTGAATGATTTATTTTTGTGTTTGCATCCTTCCTTTGGCTTAATATTGAAATGGTTTAAATATTAGATTAATAAAGTTGAAGATTGTGAAACACTGATTCAGCCCCCCTCTCAGTGTTCCCAGATTCCAACAATTGGTATCAGAGCTTAGTTCCTCAAAAGGAGTTTAGCAGCTTGGAATGTAATGAACTCTATTAGTCTTTAACAACATCTTTTGGTGGCACTTGATGATTTTGAGTAGTCCAAAGCTGAAGTCTGGGAATTGAAAGCAAATCTTAAGGATGCTGAGAAATTCATTCAGACATTGAAGGATCAGATTGTTAAATCCAAGGAAAAGAGAAAGGATCTTTGTGATCAGATTAAGCAAAAAGAAAGCAAAATCATGGATGATGCTCACCTAAATCAAACCTTGAAGTAAATAAATGAAGAATGTGAAAAGCTTTCCAGAAACAATGCTACCCTAAAACATGAGATGGAATCTATGGTGATGGAGCTGACTAAGGAGATTGAAGGAAGAAAGAAGAATGAGGAGAATCTTGCTCAGTCCTTAAAAGAAAAATCTGACAAATGTAGCTAAATTAATGAAGGATTCCTTCAGTTGGATATTGAACTACAACAATCCAAAAACAATGAAGAAGAGCTTGAAAAATAGATTGTTATTCTCAGGGATGAACTTACTACTACAAATGAATACAAGGAGAAGTTTAATATTAGCTCGGTTAAGCTTGATGAGCTAACTCAAGGACATAAGAAAAAAAATTAAAAGTGAGGCCTTGGATATGAGAAAGGAGAATGTTCCGGATCTAGACAAACGAATTTCAGGCAGGGAAATCTGATGAGCAAAGAAAAAAGGCATCCAGTAAGACAACCTAATGCTCAAAATTTTAATGGATATTGTTTTTCTTGCAATAAATTTGGTCATATGGCAGCTCAATGTAGAAGTAAAATGAAATCAAGTGATCCATCATTCTCTGGTCAATGCTTCAATTGCAAAAGGTTTATTCATAAGTCTATTGAATGTAGAAATATGTCAAACAACTCTGTCAATAGAAGGAATGTTTAATGTTATACCTATGGAAGATTTGGGAATATTGCTAACCAATGCAGAACAAGAAGAAATCAATGGAATGATTGGTCTGGACAAGGATATATTGTGTGCTACAATTGCAACAAATACGGTCACACTGCAAGACTCTGCAGAAACAAAAATGTGGATAGAAGAGGTTCGACATACAAAGGCAGAAATACATAGAAAGATGATAAAGAAAAGGGAAAAGTAATTGTGGATGAAATAAGAGATCAAATGAAGAAGACATGAGTAAGAAAGATCGATTCTGATACAGGAAATAGTTCTGTACCGGAACCTACTTCCAGTAATTCCTCTAGAAATTGATCTCAAGCCATTGGCCTAGGGGGAGTTTTTCAAGAAAATCCTTTTTCCGCTATCTGTAGCTACTACCAGAACCTGAAATATTTTCAACAACATTATTAATGATCTATAGATTCTTTGGAAAATATTCACAAGGAAATTCAAGAAATCATAGGTCCACAGAAGAATTTTTCTCTCGTTGACTGAGAAAACAGGGTATCTGGAACACCTAGGGAAAAATAATTTATTACAAAAAGTTAGGTGTGTGAAGTTACAAAAAGACATGTTGAAACCCTCATTTGCCACTTTATCAAAGAAAATAATAAGGAGAGTGCTCTGTAATAGAATCTCAAAGGCGTGAAGACATTTCTGCAATGAAACCCTAATTCATCAGGTACTTCATAAATTTTCATTTAATTTGGTGTGTGGTTGATAGAAACAAAATATGAGTACGGAAGGAAAAATGGAACAAATCAAATGAATGAACAATCTAGATGAGTATAACAGTGAGAATATTAGAGTTGTAACGAAATTGTTGTCTCCCAATGAATTGAAATGGTTGAAAGAAGCTAAACTCAAACATTTGGACATTTGGAAATAATTTCCCTATTTTGAGAACTTAGAAATCATTAAGTATATTTTGAGAAGACTGAATGATGATACTCTAATTTTGGACAAACCCTGCCACATTTTGAAAGAAGTAATTGGGAATTTAAATGGATTATGTAAAGTTTGGGATATATCGAGAAAGAATTCTATCCAGAATAAAGAAGTTGAAACCCAACTTGGAGTTATTCGAGACCAAAGGGACCTAATAATCTCAAACATTAAAAAATTTGTGACAAGGTACATTGCGCATGGAATATCCTACAAAATATTCTTCAGGAATAGAGAAGGTACTACCTCGGTAGGTGCGGTCTACATTTCACACAAAATGATAAGGGAAGATCATGATTTTGATCTTTGCGGATTGTTGAAAGATCAACTGATGGAGAATGTGCAATTGACGAAGACGACATATTACCCTTTCAGGTTTAGCACTTTGGTTATATATCTAGTAATGTACTTTCTAAATTTCTTACCAATTAACAACAATGTGATATGGAAAGAGAATGAACCAGTGTGCAAAAAAATTTATACACACTCTAAAATTTTGGCAAACGGTGATCAAGCATATGAAAGTTTCTTTAAAGGTTTTCTAGGAAAGTTTTAGTCAATTTTTATTTCCCTTCCGGAAAGGGCACTTGAAGTTGGTTCCTCTTCCAGTGAGATGGAGAGAAAGAAGAAAAGAGAAAAAGAATCTTTTGTTTGTACTCCTCTGGCATGCAAGATCCCAAAAATTGAAGGAAAAGGAAAAGAACAAGTGATTATAGATATACCAAATGAGGAAACTGAGGACACCCAAGGAAAAGAACTGGTATTAGCCGAACTGGAACAAGAAAAGGATAAGTCAGAAGAAAGTGAAGATGAAGATGACTTAACCTAAGAAAAACTACTGAAGCTTATTTATGAGAAAGATGGAATGTGCAAAATTGTAAAATTATGGTCTATTAGACCTTCATATGAACAAGATATGATTTTAAGTGTACTAAGTGCTCATATTTTGCACAACCAAATCAAATTGGAGAATTTGAAAAATATTTTTCCAGAAGAAATTATTGAATGCATCAAGGAAATCATGGACTCTGAGTCTCAAAACAGGGAAGAAGGGGAGATAATATGACATCTGAAGAAGCAGTACAAAGTATCTCTCACCAAGTTAAAAAGGCACATGAATCAGCTAAGAGAGTGCATAAATTCAGCAAATAGCATCTACAACTACTATCTTCATTGGTCTCATGCAATTGGCAAGTATAAAGAGAAGTTGGAACAAATTGAAACAGAAATGAATAGTATTGGACAAAACTTTGATATGTTTCAAGATCATGATGGTGAAATCAAGAACTACAAACAAAACATATAAATGTCTAGAACACCAAAAACAAGATTATTGAAACCTTCTCGAAAGTAAAGGACATAACAGAATGCATACTAGAATAGTTGATTGAAATACTAAGGAAAAGAAAGACACTAGAAGGAACCATCACTATTCCAAAATCTCTCATCAATATTATCAACTGGACATCTGAAAAAATAAGCATGATCATAATCATAGGGATTGCAATAGAAGCATGGAAGAAGCTTCTTCTGGAGATGAAAGAAAAGTACAAAATGATCTTTTAATTCAAGTAGCGGATGTATGTCTTCAAAGTTTTGAACCAGTTTTTGAATAAGTAAGTTTTTATTTACACTCCATAAGGAATTACTGTAAGACTATTTTTTGGTTTTTCATTGATGTCAAAGGGGGAGGGAGAGCAGTGAAAAATTCCTTATCAAACTTAGGGGGAGTTGTGCTAGTTATAAATTTTTGAAGTATTGAAGGATTGTAGTATGTTGATTCTGACACTTAGTCATTTTTCACTAAGTGTTGCCATCAATGCCAAAAGGGGATATTTTTGGCATATGGATTCTAGAGATTGTTGGCATTTTCGTGTTGTCATTGATGGCAACCTAATTCATTGATCTGGTCCACATTTTGGTATTTATCCATCCTAGGAGACATAATGAAGAACAGGGTATCCAACTAAAGATGAATCCATTTGCATTATCAACTTATCATTTTAAGTTGTGGATCTCAAAGAAAAGTATTTTGATGTTCATACTATCTTATCCAAGGATATTCTGGATGTGCACTCACTGGTATGTGAATTAAGAGATCCGGTTTATCAATTTCTTTTTTATTAGTGCTAGAAGGCCAACTTGGTGGATATAGGCATTGTGGATGATTAAGGAGTAATTGTTTAAGTTTTTTTTTGTTTGAACATGTTTATTTAGGTCCTCACTATGCTATGGACAAATTTGGATGGTGTGCATTGACAATCATTTGTGGATTCAGCTGACCATTGAAAAGTATTTTATGTCTTATTAAAGCCAACATATGGATGATTGAATCTCATGTTGCAGATATATATAAGTAATCAATGATATCATTTTGATATGAATGTGATATGGATGTGAAGTGTATTGATGTATGATGTGAAAATCAGAAGGATAGTAGAGCAATCTCACCTACGCATATAATATTTGTGATGTGAATTATAACAATGCACAGGAGAAGAGTAGAATCAGACAAGAGGTCAAGAAATCGATGAATGTGCTTAACTAGAACTATAACTAGGCATGAGTAGATGTTATTCCTTTAATTCAATCCTTCAGATGGATTTAATATGAATACTTTGTAAGGAAATGAGCCTTCCCATTTTGAGCAGCGAGCTCTAGGAAATGTGCCTCAATACAAGTGCATTCCCATTTTGTAAACTTATATTTGAGTAATCAAATTATGGATTGACCTCCACCGTGGTTTTTCCCCTAACAAGGTTTCCACGTAAAAATACTTGTGTTATGGAATTTTGAATGATTTATTTGTGTTTTTGCATCCTTCCTTTGGTTTAATGTTGAAATGGTTTAAATATCAGATTAATAAAGTTGAAAATTGTAGAAAACTAATTCACCCCCCTCTCAATGTTCCCAAATTCAAATAGATCGGTGGAGACTTTGGTGGTGGAAACTTCGGAAGTGGAGGTGGTATCAGTTGAGGCAGTTTTGTGTAGGTCATGGTGGTGGCCTTGGAAGTGGCAATGGCCCCAATAGAGGTCACACTGGTGGTGGTGGCATCGATGGTGGCTCCAATGGTAGTCACGGTGATTGTCTAGGTGGTGGCTCTAGTGGTGGTTCTAGTGGTCCTATGCCTTCTAATGACCCTATTCTAAACACTCTTCTTCAAAATATGGGGAAGATGTAGAATCAGCTGGAAAAGCTTTCCTAGGCCTCAACCCAGCTTATTTTCCAGCCCTTCTTCCAACACAACCCCTTGTCGGTTTCAATCCTAAACACTCCTTTCCCACAAGGTATGGAGATTTTTAAATTAGAGAAATGCGATGGTAAAGGGGACCCACAGACACATGTGTCTACCTTTAACACCTTATGCACATATTTTTTCCATCATGATGCATTGATGAAAAAACTATTCCCTTGATCCCTCAAGGATACAACACTCGAATGATATTGTTCCTTGCCCAATAGTTCTATCTTTACATTCGATTAGCTTGTGAACCAGTTCCTATGATAGTTCCAAGCCATAGAACCAAAGCTAACCTTCTCTAACCTTATTTGGTGTAAACAAGGGGATAATGAGAAGATTAAAAAATTTATAGTGCGATATTAGGTGCTCTTTTCACAAATATCATACCCATTACCTGGCTCTGATGTACAGAAGGTGTCCATAGGGAGCTTAGAAATGCCTTGGCAAGATAAGTTTTCCCTTATTAAATACCCTTCTTTTGTGCATCTGTGTATAGCTTTATGAGAATACCAACAAACAATGGTTCAGTTCGGGGGTTCTTCCTCATTCTCCTGTCCCGAAGGGAAGTCTATCATATCAATCTCTAGAAAAGGTAAAGTTGTTATGAATGTAGTAGCCACTGTGGATAACAACAACCTTAGACACTACTAAAATTTTATAAAGTTATCAAAATCTTATTCTTTTGTCTTACAGAATTTTTTGAAGGATAAGATCGTTAGCTTGCCAACCCCTAAGCCAGTTAGAGAACCATATCCTAACTGGTATGAAGCAAATACCTATTGTCAATACCATTGAGTTAATAGACATGATACCAAACAATGCATGTTCCTGCATCATGAGATACATGATCACATTGAGGATGGTACTATTCATCTTGATGGGAACAAACAAAGTATGAACAAATCAATGGTGAAAGCTAATAGTGAATTGTAGATATACATGGACCAGTTTCCATCACATTCTACTAACATGATTATCGATCCCTCTAATTATGTTTCTTATCTTGAGGTGTATGTTAACATGGTTATTGTTACTCCATCTCCTCATCTTATGACCAGTTCACCAGATATAGAATTCACCTCGCAAGATGTACCTACGAATGACAAACCTTCTATGCTTTACATTCTTGCTTGCCTCAATGGAAACATTGTGACAAGAGTCTTAGACAACCCCGTAAGTAGAGTGAATATCATCATGGAGGAGACATTACTCTTAAACTCCTTGCAAAGGGAGGAATACAAAAAAACAAAATCCATCATCCATATGCATGATGGTCTTTCTCTTAAACCTTATGGATCGATAATGCTATATGTCCTGGTTGGACCTAGGAATGCAGACATGGTCTTTGATGTCATTCCCGATTTGGACCTATTTAGAGTGAAGCTAGGTATACCTTGGTTAGCTTCCATGAATGGGATTGCCTCTGTAATTCATAAATGTCTTAAGTTTTCCCATGAAGGTGTAGTGCACATAGTGCATGATACTGGATATCATCTTGTGGTATCTCGTTGGGGATACTCATTGGATCACTTTTGGCCCACTCCAATTAGTCTGTTCCCACAAATAATGGATCTACTTTACAAGAACTATATGAAGTATAATACTAGAGGCAAGGGAAAACTGAAGTTGATCCTTCCTATAGTAGAGCAGCCAACTACCTCCTCCTCTCAAGAGGGAAAGAAGAAGCTTGCTCCTTCTCAGGCTACCTCGTCTACTCCCCTTTCTTGGGAGGAATATTGGATGAACAAGCCTGGACTTTATCCACTGGGTTTGATGATGCTTGCTTGGTGTAAACCCAAGATCAATATTTTGGATCTCCCCAATGGGTCTCCTAGACACTGGTATTACTTATATGGCAGAAAAAAAGGCTCGCGAAGAGAATTCACCCCGTGACCTCTTACCGTTCCCACAAACAAGAAGAGGCCCACCGCTAAGGTAATAGAGTCGATTCTTCCTATCATTTTTGTACCTGTTCTTCCTGCTCCCATCCTAGAGTTTATCCCTTCACTGGAAACAACTGTGGAGGACACTCCCATGGCTGAGTAGGAGCCTTCCATCCCTTCGCAACCTTCAGCCTCTAGTTCAAAGAGTCATAGAAACCACCTTGCATATAAGCACAAACATCGACAAAAGGCTCTTCTAGCTGAGCAGATTGCTTCATAGAAGAAGGAAGAGGAGATGGTTGCTCTTGTATCAGGACCGCTTTCCTCCTTTGTCATCCTTTCTACTTCCATCCAAACTAGCTCTGAATCTCTTATGACTTCCATTACAAACACATGTGCCTCAAAAGGTGCAGGTATTCATCACTCCTTCGATGGAACTGCCTCTTTTGACATCCGTCTTGGATTTCTTGTCTTTCTCAAAACCTGTGGATATGGTTAATACTTTGATTGTACCCACTACGGTTCTTTCCTCCTCTCCCTCGACTCTCCTTGCTTCATCTACGAGGAGTTCACCTCCTCTAACGAGGAAGAAGGTAGAGCATGATCCCTCTAGCAATGGAGGACGTAAAAGGAGCCCACCTTCTCCAAAAGGTGGCCCCATGCTGACTTGTTTTGTCCTAGTAATGGAACCAGTCGAGACCTCCCCTGAGTTTTTCACCGCTTCTAAGTCTCTCGATGAGCCTAGCGGTGAACCTAGGGTGAAAACTCCTCCATCTATCGAGACAAAACATGGCACTCCCATTAAGTGTATGTTTAACTGAGTAGATGAATTTTTGACCTTTTCAATGATCTTTGTGAAGTTATTGACCTTAGACCCACAAGATTTAAGCGATGGAGACCTCATAGATCCCTCTTCCTTGGCCCTTGTTATGGGAGGATTGGAAGCTCCTCCCCTTAAGATTACACCATTGCAGGCTCATCATCCTTCTCCCTACAATGATCTAGAGTGGGAAGCTGATGACCTCTTGGTTGACCAGTGTTAGGGGGAGACCCTCTTCTTGATCTTTAAATTAGGTGTGTGTGTGTTGTGATGTGATTCCCCCATGATTGTGCTATATGTGTCTGGATGACCCTCGTCACCCCTATTAGTGCTTAGATATAGGTGTGGTGTTTGTGTTGTAAACCTTCCTCTATATGTATCATCGTTCTTCCATGTTTTTGATTGAATTTTGGTAAATTGGGGATGATGCAAAGTGTCAGGAGAATTTAGGCATCCTTCCATGTTGACCCAATTTATTATTTTTATTTTATCTTCCATGATTTCTTCCTAATTTGGTTGGGGATTGATGATATTTCACCTCACACCGTGCTTACCTACTAATAATAAATAAAGGTAGATCTGACCCCACGAAACCAGATCTCCCTGTGCCCCTTGTGTGTGTGTTTTCTTTTCCTCTACTTTTCTCTTTATCTTTCTCTCTTATTTAATTGAGTTGTCCCTTTCATGTGTGATAATGCCACTTCTAGATTATTTGGTCTTTAGAAAGAATATTCATTGCAAAATGAATCCTTTCTCAAGACCCTTCACACACTTCTTTGGAATTTCATTCTTGAATTGAAACCCTAAAAAAACATGTTTCCTTCATCATGGGTTCATAAAGAAAGGACTTGTGAACCTTCCTCTGAAGTAGGAACAGTCTTGATCTTCCCCTCACATGGGTGTATATCCTTCCTTTCAAATTCCTTGATGAAGTGAACATATTTTGAAAGGATTCCTTGATGATGAATTCATTCGAGAAAAAGGACCTTATCTTTCAAACAGTGTGTCCCTTGAGTGGACCCCTCCTTTTCATGTTGGGTTCCTGAGGGGCCCCTTCAAAAAAATTTAGTGAGTTCTATGGCGTCTAGCTCGGGGGTAGCTCGACTAGACTGATTTCACTTCTTCACTCCTAGTTTGGGGGCAACCTAACTATACCTACTTTATGACCTTACATCTAGCTTGAGGGAAGCCTGACTAGACCTTACTTTAAAAATAGTGCATCCATTGAGTGGACCCTCATTCCTTTTGAGGGGTTCTCGAGGGACCCCTTTGAAAGTCTTACAGCTTAGCAATGGTTTGTGTGATTATCCATTCATAGGCCCACACGACTGCTTCCCGACGTGTTCTATCTATGGGTAAACATGTCACCATATCTAACTCTACAGAGTCCCCTTTACTCGGTCTCCTTCATGTGAGAGTTCTTGAAGGATACCTCCCTTGCAAGACCATGGGCCTATGAGGCTCTTTTGTAATTCAGCTTTATAGTTCTACAGAACTATGAAGTCCTCTCCTACACTTCCAAGTTTTCCAGGCCATGCTCTGCTTCCTCGTTAGTTCAGGTATACATCTCTTACCTTGTTACTTCTTACTACTCTACTATACCAAAGCACTCATCAGTACTCATGCTCACTAAAGTGGGGGAAAATGTATAGGCATGAATTTGCACCCCTAACACAAATTCTCCTTTACCCCCTTACACTTTAGAAAACCAAACTTGGAGGCTTAATTCCACTTAAGCTCATTGTCCACATCACACTTGGAACCTACTTTATGTGTCGGTGGAGGCATTTTTTTCAGGGATGCTCGCGCAGTGCATAGACATCTGTGTGGCACACTTACATTCCTGGAAAATTCCTATGGCTGGAGTCTATAGATACGTTACACTTCCTATTGGAAGTCGAAGTGTAATGCCTCCCTTCACCTGGTTGACCTGAATATGGCTATTTTTATCTTCCTCCTTCATATTCTTCACTCTCCCATCCATTCAGGGAGTTTTGGAAAGATCTTGAGTTCATCTCTTCACACTTCTCCACTCTTTCAAGAATCCACAAGCTCTGTAGTAGCACTTCACACTCCATAGCAGCAATCTACCATTCCATCAATCTGATAGTATGAGCATAGGACAAACACCATTGCAATAGAGGCTTGAGTTCCTATCATCTTCTTCTCCACTAGCCTTGAGCTCTTTAGACGGAGGTGGTAAGCTCCTCTTATCTTCTCTATCATTTTGGTTGAGTAAGCACGTACTGCTTTACAGTGTCTTTTGTATACTTTTCTTGTATTCTCCTCTTTATCATATTTTTCCTATCATTACAAACTTGGTTGTCTATCAAGGTGGAAACACCAAAATGGGGTCTAACTGAGGCAGACCCCTAAACATCCCCCAACATTTTCTTACTTTTTTGTGTGTAGGTGGAGAGATCTTGAAGCAAGTTGGTGAGAAGATTATTGTGTGAAGGGCATTACTTGGTAACAAAATTTTCCTTATGGAGTTATGAAGGCTATTTTATGCTGGTCTTCTTCGATAATGCAGATTGTATTGTACCCTAAAAATTTATCCATGAGAGATAACATTTCATGTCCACTAGTAAGGTCTACAATCATATCAATATTTGGGAATGGAAAGTCATCTTTTGGACTTTGCTTTATTGAGATCTCTAAAATATATGCATATGTGAATGCCCCCAATAGGCTTGGAAACTAGTACAATGTTGGATACCCATTCAGAATAATCAATATGCTTGATAAATCTAGCTTCCAAGATTTTTTATAATTCTACTTTTACCAATAGAGCTATTTGTGGGTGCATTTTGCGTAACTTTTACTTGACAAGTGTTGCGTCTAGATAGACTATCAAATGATGTACCACAAGGGATGGATCTAACCCTAGCATGTCTTTATATGTCCAATAAAAATTAAAGGATCTTCTTTTCAGGAACTCTCCCAGTTTTCCATTAAATGTTTCTTCTAGCTCTTTGGCAATGTAGGTAATTTTAGGTTCCTCATTTGTTCCCAGGTTGACGTCCATGATATCTTCAATCACTATAGTAGATGTCTCATCATGCTTTGTAATTGAATCAAGTTCCCCATCCTCCAATGCCTTGGAAAAATTTTCATCGGAGGATGTGTCTTTTATTTTTACTTTTTCATGATCCAAAAGTGCCTCATCGAGGTTTTCACTAAGATATTTTTATTTTTTATTTTTTCCTTTTTTATTTTTATGACTGAGGCACATGATTTGTTCCCCAAAGTAAGCAATTTTTTTTAGTGTGATTTGGTTATCCTTCTTGTGATCTCCTAATGAGAGGTGGTCTCGAACTCCCATGATTTTTGTAATTGCTTCATCATTTTGGAATGTGTCCAAGACAAGGGGTCCTTGTTAGTCCCAATTAATTAACTTGAGATATATGAGTTGAAGGTCAATGGAGGATAAAATGGTGTATATGTGATCAGTGTCAAAAATCTTAGCGATGGTTTGAAAGGATTCTTTGATGGCTTCCTCTTGAGAGTTCTTATCAATAGAAGTCTTACCACCTTTATCATGAGCACATTGGGGTTTTATGGTTACCAATTCATTGGCCAAAAATCCAAGTACTTGATGGTCTGTATATTCTCAAAGTTGAATCAGTTCCATAATTCCTTATTCTTGTGCCCCCAGTCCTTTGCCTTTGTAGCCCCAATTTTTATATAAGTCATGTCTTTTAGGATACCAATGGATCTTGAGGGTCAGGAGCTCATTTTATTCTCTATATAACTAAGAGGAAACATCCATTTCTAAGCCCAAGTCTTCCTTGTCCGATAGTCCAAATTTATTGAAGTTCTCGAAGGTTTCTTTTTGTTTCAAGTTAAGTGTTCATCCATATGATCATGAAGATGTAGTGAGTTGGCCTATGCAAAATTAATTTTGAATTCTATATTCTCCACATCCTTTATTAGTTATCTTGACCATTTCCTCGAAAATGGAAGGTGGTATTGATGATGGTTGTAATGAAAATGTGTTAATGTAGATGGATGAGTTGGAGGCTTCATCATTAATGGGACAATAGTGGTATCTTTTGTACTTCCCTAAAAGTGCTTTACAATATTGGAAAGGTTGCGGGTCGGCGGGAATGGAAATTTATTTTATATTATGAGAGAATTTTAGACATTGATGGTAGGTGGAAGGGATGGCTTGCATGGCATGTATACAAGGTCATCCCAAGAGGATTTTATATGATAGATAAAGTTCAAGTATATGGCATGTTGTTTCCATAATGGTTGGTCCAACTTGAATAGGTAATTTAACGGTACCTTTTGATTCTCTTTCATCATCATCATATGCCTTTATATTTATCTTCTTGTGAGGATCAATGACCTCATCTGAATAACCCTGTTCTTTTATTAATTTCAATGTACATAGATTTAAGCCAAATGCACCATCTATTAGGACCCTTTTAATATTATGATTATGGACAATGGCTTTAATGTGTAATGGTTTATTATGAGGTGTTTTAGAATGGAGGTCTTTATTAGTGAATGATAACTTGTGTGTGGATGAAATGTGTCTAATTATATCTTGGAATTGATCAAAATTTATATCACTTGGTACTATGGATTCTTGAAGAGCCTTCTCAAGTGCTTCTTTATGGATGGGTGAAGTACGAAGGAGTTCTAAGATGGAAATTTGAGATGGTGTTTTTCCAAGGTGTTTGATGATGTTATATTTATTAGTGTTTGATGGAAGGGATGATGAAGATGATGCCCATTGTATTTCACTCGGCATCGACGGGTGGTGACAGTGCAATTAGGTGCTTTGATGGTTATAATGTTGCATTGCTCAATTCAGCCAATGATTATGTCATGTGTGAATGTATTAGAATTATTAGTGTATGCGTATGAAACATTATTATATGAGGTTTTCCAATCATTATGTTGTGGGAAAGGTTGTGTATAGATTCCTAGTTTCTCATTTGGGGAGTTTTGATTTTGAATTTTAATTTCTCCCTTGTCGATAAGGTCATGGATATAATTATTTAATTTCATACATTTGATGGTGTTATGTACTTTAATGCAGTGATATTCACAATACTCATCATATCTATACCATGTATGTTTTGGTTTACTTTCATAAATGGGCATAATGATTGGAAAATTAATCAATTTTTCTTGTGCCAATTTTTGGAATATGACATCAAGAGGTTCCCCTAAAAGGGTGTATTTTTATTTGGTCTGGTTGTTTTGTTTGACTTTTCCTTTTGGAATAGTTATAGTCTTGGAGGTACCTTGTTATTGTGTATTATGTGATGGTGTGTTTTGTATGTTTTGAACACATTTACTATTGGTTACCCCATCATTTACAACATTTTTATTTTTAGACCAATATTTTGATTTGTCATTGGAGGTTTGGTTATTTTCTTTTTGGTATTTATAAATTTTGATTACCCCTTCTATGATTAAGGCTTTCTCAATGGTTAACCCTTTTTCAATGACTTCGTCGAATGTTGTGACACATTGCAATTGCAAGTGTAAATCAATTTTGGGGTGTATATTTTTAATGAAAACGTTAACCATTTGTTTTTCTGGTACTTGTAAGGGGAATCTAATTGCAAGGTCTCTCCATCTTTGTAGGAACAAGGCAAAACTCTCCCCATTTCTTTTTTTTTTGTGCATAACTTAGCCAAGGTGATTTCTTGGTCAATGTTGTATGAAAAATGTGTTACAAAGTGTTCAACTAAGTTTGCAAAGGACATGATGGATCCATGGGGTAAGTGTGTGAAAAACTTGAAGGATTGGCCACTAAGGATCTTAGGGAATAACCTCATGAGGTATATGTCATCGTAGGCAACCTCTTGAAATGCAACCTGAAATTATTTTAAGTGTTTGATAGGGTTACCCATCCCTTTGTATTTATCGAATTTTGGTATTTAATAGTCCTTGGGGAAGGGAATTGCTAATATAGATTGGTCAAATGGATAAGTGCATATGTCTTCATATCTAAAGGTCTTCTTAGTTTGAACACTTTGGATTCCTTGAATCATGTCTTTCATCTTCTGCAACTCTTGAGCAAGGTAATGATTTTGTGGAGGATTTTGGAGTAGGTGATTATACATGTAATTATAGGGAGGTTTTGGTGGGGGATTATTGATGTTGGGATTGTATTGTTGATGATTAGGTTTTGGGACTTGATTGTTGATATGTGGAGGATTTTGGGAGGTGGGGTTTGAGGATTGTTGTGTTGGGTTTGGGGATGAGATTTGGTAGTGTTGATTTGAGGGTTTGAAGTGAATGTATTATAAGGAGGTGGAGGTTGGTTATGAATGATTTTTTGTTGAGGATTAGGGTTTTATGGATTGTTAGGAGGTGGTGGAGGGATATTATTTTTAAGGGGTTGGGAGATATTATGTAGAGAAATGTAATTGTCATGAATATATGAAGTGGGGAGGGGTTGTGTGGGTATAGTTGGGTTGGAGGGGGCATAAGTGATGTTGGTGTTAGGGGGGATAACGACCCTTAGATGTGATGAAAGTGGGGCTATATTATTAAGAGGTTGTGGCACATTTGTAGAGAGGGATGTATGTGTTAATGATAAGAGGTGATTTGTTATTTCAAGAAGGGGGTAGGTTGGTGTTAGATTAGATTGTATTTATGGAGGAAGTTGTGTTTGTTAATGGGGGTGGATTAAAATTAGCTTGACTTGTGTTGGTGAAAGAGGGGATATTCGTATTAGGTTGTGGACCAAGGAGATGGTTGAAGAAGTTTGTGGATGAGGAGGGATTGTTGGAAGGGTCACTACTCCTTACTTGTAGGATATAGGCGGTGGAAGAGATTTTAGCCCCTTGTGCTATGAGGCTAAGGACAAGGTGATTTTTGTCAAGGAGAATGATTTTCTCCATCATTTCTTGGTTGTGGGGATAATTGGTGAATTCCCTTAGCCTAGGGGACTCTTCTTGGGAATATACCATGTTCTCATGGGGTGTTGGTGGTTGAGATGAAGTGATGTTGAAAAAGGATTCTCCTTGAGAATCCATTAGTTTCCTTGCTTGTGATCTAGTGATTGGCATGCAAAGGAATGATTCTTTGAGAGGTTAAGGGTGTGAAATTTGGACTAGGTTTGGACTTAGATTTGTGATAAAATGGTTGAGAAATAATGTTGGACTAAGGTTTAGATGGTGAAGGGTGTGGATTAGGATGTCCTCGGAATTGATTTAGAAATATTGGTTTAGGATTTTTGATTTGATAATGAGATAGATATAAGATTATTAGTTTGGATTGCTAGGATGGGATTTATTTAGGATGACTGGATTAAATTTATGGTAAGAAAACCAAATGTTACAATCAAAAGTTGTAATCTAGATCCTTGGGATAAGATGATTTTGGGATTTGCTTTCTTAGGAAAGGCAAGTTCCTACGTAAAAGTAGATGAGGATGATTTTGAAAAACTTAGCAAAAGGGAGCCAATTATTTAGGCTAAATTATCCAAAAGATGGTCTAACCAAGGATGCAACTTAATATAGGAAATTTCTTAAGCTACCCCTAGATTAGTAAGGATGATGGAGGATCTAGATTAAACCCTAATGACAAATTTGACTTGTCAATGTGATGGTAGGGTTGGGTGATGATATTTAAAGATTAAGGGATATATCCTAAGGTTGGATTAGATGATAATGATTAATGAAGTGGGCAAGATGATGATATGGAGAAAGGGGATTGATACTAAGTCCAAGATGTCAAAATTATGAGGAGTTCTAAATTTTACCCTAAGTCCAAGGGGAAGATTTGAATGATGGGGAAGGTGGGGGATTGATGATGGAAAATTTTAGATATGATGACGGAGTAAATGGTGATCAAAAAGTGGTAGAGTTACAGATATTGTCAAACTAACCAAGGATCCCTAAGAGGTCAAAATTAGAAGACTCAAGTTATGTGACAGGACGCATGCGTAGTTTCAAGAAAATGTAGGTGCAATAGTTTTTGACAGAGGCACAAAATCATAGGTACAACAGTTTGTGATAGAGGTGCAACATTTTTGGTCACAGGTGTATTTCTATAGTCTTAGGTGTTTTGGAAAGATATTCCATAAAAAATAATACATTATCCAAATTTAAAAGTTTTTGTAGGAATAGTCAATCCTTAGCCCTTTGGTTGATTTGTCTTTCACAGGTTTTACAAAAAAGACACCTGTAGCACTTGTTCACAAACCCTAAGCTTAAGTAGCTTTATAGGCTATTGTAGTCCCATGAACTTGGATTTCTCCAAACTTGGAATCTCCTTTGACTCAAGTGCAGATGTATGCACTTTCATCTTGTGAGAGTGGACAGTTAGGGGCCTCCTGGAATGGAAGTATAAACCAAATCACCCTCTCCCTAGAAAGCTACATGTAGCTTATGCAACACCGAGGATTTCTATCTCACTCAAGGGAGCCTTATGATGGGAATCTACAAGGTGTGATCGACATCCCTTGCACCACACTAGTCTACGTTTGATGGATCTCTAGGTTTCACAATATTTTTCTAGGGCATCCTTGATATATGCAAAGGTACATGAGGCTCAAACTGTGAACACGAGTGCATCACAAGAGTGGGTCGATAACTTTAGTGAGGTACTGAAAGCTCCAACTATCCCTTCACTTTTAGCTTCGAATCACCCTAAGCAATCGCAGCTTCACCAATTATGATGCAACTAGATTAGGGTACAACTTTATTTATCCCCCCTTTATATACCCCATTGGTATGTATGGTTGATTTCATCCCCTAGGGTGATGAAATCCCTAGGTAGGCCTCCTAAAGGGATAGGTATATTAGGTTCTTTTGATCCCCAAGATCACACAAAGCATGAGGGGAGAGCATACACACAAAACTAGCAGCCTTATGTTTACCTAAAATGAAAATCTAGACAAAATGAAGAGATGCAAAGATTTTCTATCCCTAAGATCACTCTAAGTGTGAGGGGAGAGCATATGTCTATTGCACCCTTCTAGACATGAAAAACAAGTTCATTAACCTTCTACTCTAGTTTTAGTGCCTAGATTAGTGGAAAAACAAAAATATTGGTCAAACATCCTACAAAACCATAGATTAGTAGTTTATTAGATTGGTATTGAATGATTAAATAGTTGCACCACTCGTTAGTCCACTTGTTAGACCAAAAAATGATCAAAATTCAAAACTTAACAAAAGTGCAGTTTTATAGAACATAGAGATGTAAGCACAAAAACTAGAAAGTCGTAATTTTAAACAGAAAACAGAGGCACCAATTTATGAAAAATTTGTGCTTGTGTTAATTAAGATAGATAATGCAATTTTGACCCAAATATCAATGATGCTAACTATGTCTATTGAAAGATGCAAATTATTGATATTTCTTGAATGATTGATGATACCAAAAATAGCAAAAATTATTGAAATGACACCAAATAAATTAAACCAACTAGCCTAAGATGGAAGCGTTGAACTATGTAGAAACAATGTTTGCATTTACAAAGCTATTTGAGACAATTTTAGGTTATATTTTGATTTAGTATAATTATTTTAGCCCAAATATGCAATCTACTGATAATTTCTTGATTTATGGATTGTGCAAAAATAAAAGGTATGAAAATGTGATAAATAAGAAAAACCACTTCTGGCTAAAAACAAGGGAATCTAATGTGTAGCAAGTCATTGCATAGGCATGATTAGTCACCAAAGAAGCACTGCAACGAAGGCACCAAAATTTTTGACATAGGCGTCAAATGTTTCGACACAAGAATGAAAAACTAGAGTTGTGCCAGAAATGAAATTTGTTTGTAAAACTTAACTAAAATGTGTGTTCTTTATCCCTTTAAGGTTAATTTTAGAAGCCTAAAAAAAAATGTGAAGTGCGATAGATAGTGAAGATGTTTAACCTAGGTGGATTTTAGATTAATTTTATATTTTTAGGTTCTTTCTATCTTGCCTCTTAGTGTGGTAGTTGTATTTGCAAAAACAAGCTATTATATTGATTGATAACCATTAAATCAAAGTAAAAACCCTATTAGAGTGCTAAATCTAATCTATGGATGTTGAAATAAACCTTGCAAAACCAAAAAAATAGCGAAATAGCACAACAAAAGAGGTTAAACATGGGTGTTGATTTCATGCACACAAGTGCAATGAGTCAGCATAGAGGTGCTACAAGTCATGATGGAGGTGCAAGAAGTCGGCTCAGAAGTGCGATTGAACAGTATCTAAAACCTACACACTTATAAATTCACCAATTTTGAAAAAGGATTAGTAGGGATGTGGATCCCACCAGGAATGCTAAATGTAGAGGGTTTAATTTATCATCAAAAGGCATAAAAATACAAAAGAAATAAACACATCATAACAAGTTTTATACCTTATGATGACCCTCCTAGATTGAGTTCAAGATGCACCCTAATCTTGCTTGATTTTCTCTAAGGATGGAATTTTGGATTACTCTTAGTTGAACCAGCATAACAATAGCCAATTTCTAGATTGAGAAATGAGGAATTAAAGCCCCAATTTATAGAAATTGGGAGGGAGAAATGGAGGGCTAAGATTGATTATTAATGGAGGGCTAGGATTGCTTGAGAAGATGATACATGGATAAAGGTGGTGGATTATTAGCATTGTGACAAGTGTTAAATTGAGTGTGAGACAAGAGGTGAGGTGTGCTCACACATGTTTGAGCACACCTTGGGATGACAAGTCATTAAATTTTGGTGGCTATGTGTAAGATAGTGGAGGTATGTGAGATTTATCTCATTAATGAGATAAGATTAGGGGGTTGAGGATGAATTTTAAATTATGAAATAATGGTAATGGTGGGGGTTAGGATAATTAATCAATGGTTAATTAGCTTAATGAGTAGGTGGAGTTAATAAACCAAAGGTTTATTAACTTGAGTGGAGTTAAAAGTTGGAGAATGGGATAATGAAGGTTAGTAGGTTAATTAATCAAGGATTAATTAACACAATGAGGATTAGAAGAATGGGGGATTTTGGGATTGATTAAATAACATGAACTATTTAATTGATTGGAAGAATTATAGTTTAGATTAATTAATTATAAGAAGAATAATGGATTAATTAAATAAATAGTATTTAATTAATTAATTAAAAGGGGATAGAGGGGTGAATTAATTAAATAATTCTATTTAATTAATTTAGAGGAATAATGCCATATTTAGGGTGACTACACACACAACCAACCCAATCTACATTTGTGTAAGCACTCTGAGTGAAATCAATATCCTTTGGATACCACAAGCCATGATCTGGAGTACCCTTCAAGTATTTAAATATCCTCTTCACTATTGCGACATGTGATTCTCTAGGATCTTCTTGAAATCTAACCACAAGATAGAATGCATGCATGATATTTGGTCTAGTAGCAGTTAGATATAGCAATCCTTCAATCATTGATCTATACTTTCTCTAATCAGCCTTAGTAGATTAATCATTCTTACTCAGCTTATGGCCAGTAACCATAGGGGTACATACCGGTTTAGAGACTTTCATTCCAAGCTTCAATGTTTCTTTGACATAATATGATTGTGAAATGAAAATACCTTTATCTATCTAATGTATTCAAAGTTCAAGGAAGAAATTCATCTCCCCAAACATAGACATTTCAAACTCTTTCTACATCTCTTCAAAAAAATTCTTACACATAGCTTCATTGCCTCCAAATATTATGTCATCCACATATACAACCACAATCAATATTTGATCTTTTTCAACTTTAAAGTAGAAATTACTATTTGTGGTACCTTTATTGAATCCTTGATGTATCAAATACCTATCCAACCTTGCATACCAAGGTCTAGGAGCTTGCTTCAGTCCATACAATACCTTCTTCAATTTTCAGACCATATCTGGTTTGTCTGATAACTAAAATCCTTCTGGTTGTTCTATGTATACCTCTTCTTCCAATTCTCCATTCAAGAAAGCAGACTTCACATCCATTTGATAAAATTTGAAATCCTTATGTGCTGCAAAAGTCAAAAACATCCTAATATCTTCCATTCTTGCCATTGGATAAAAGTTCTCCTCAAAATCTATTCCTTCAACTTGTGAATAGCCCTTACACACAAGCCTTGTCTTGTTTCTTACCATTTATCCATTCTCATTAAGTTTGTTTTTGAAAACCCATTTAGTTCCAATCACATTTTTTTGCTAGTCTTGGGACAAGTTCCTAAGTCTAATTCTTCCCAATCTACAACAACTCTTCTTCCATAGCCTTGGTCCAATATTCATCTTTGCATGCCTCAATCACTATTTTAGGTTCAACTTCAGAAAGTAAACATAGATTTACCTATTCTTCATCATATTTTCTTCTTGTTAATATACCTCTACTCTTATCTCCAATGATATATTCTTTAGAATGATTCTTCTACACATACTTAGGAGTTTTAGGAGTCTTTTTCAGAGCTTCTTCCTCTTCAATCTATACTTCTTTTTCTTTATATTTTTCATCTTCTCTACAAGAAGACTCATATGATTCATATCCATCAATCACTACTGAATTCTTCTATAAATCCTCATCAACCTTGACACTTGCACTCTTAACAATCTTTCTCAACTTCTTGTTGTAGCATTGGTAAGCTTTGCTTCTAGTAGAGTATCCAAGGAAGATACCTTCATTAGACCTTGTATCAAACTTTCCTAATTTTTTCTTCATCTCTTCTAATATAACATTTCCTTCCAAACACTCTGAAGTACTTGATAGTAGGGATCCTTCCATACCATAGCTCATAGGGAGTCTTTGTCTTGTTTTCTCTTGCTTGAAATTTGTTAAGTATATAAATAGTAGTATGAATTTCTTCTCTCTAGTGTATTTCTGGTATATTTGCTTCTTTCATCATTGTCCTTGCAGCTTCTTGAATAGTCCTATTATATCTTTCAACCACTCCATTCTATTGAGGATTCCTAGGGGAAAACAAGTGCCTCTTTATGCCATGATTCTCACAAAATATTTTAAACTAATTGGGGGTGAACTCTCTACGTCTGTCGGAACTCAAAAATTTGATTTTCATATCCATTTCATTCTCAACCATAACTTTAAATTTTTTAAAATTATCTTAAGCTTTTAATTTTTCTTTGAGAAAAGTAACCCATGTCATTGTAGAATAATCATCAATCAATAGCATGAAATACCTATCACCTTCAAGAATTTTTACTCTTGTAGGACCACAAATATTTGTATGTACCAATTCCAACTGTCTAGTAGAAGATTGTTCTTTGACTTTTAAGCTTCTTCTTGCTTTCTTTCCAATTTGGAAATCCTTATAGACAACATTGATAGGCTCTGCAGTCTTTGGAAGATCTCTCACAGCTAGAATTGAACTGATTCTTACTAAGTTATAAAAATTTGTGTGACACATCCTCTTGTTCCATAACCATCTTTCATTAATATGATTCATCAAGCAATGGACATCAGCACCCTTAAGTTGATAAACATTTCCATCTGTCCTTTTTTCCAGTAGCAACCATAGTTTCAGATCCTTTTCTGATCTCACATCCATCATCCTGAAACATAAGATTATATCCTTTGCTAAAAAAAATTCCAACACTCCAAAGGTTATTCCTTAATCCCTTAACATAGTAAACATCATTAATATTATGCTTGCCATCAAAATTGATAGAATCTTTTCCACATATCTTAGCAGATGATCATCACCAAATCTAACACATCCTCCTTCATATTTTTCAAGTTTAAAAAGCTTACTCTTATCTCGAGTCATATGATTAGAGAATCTACTATCAATGATCAAGTACTTCTTCTCTTGTCTAGCATGAAAGGCACATACCAAAGTACCTTCAATCTTATCCTTTGTCTCTAAAGGAAATTCCTTCACACATCACTCAGAGTTAGCAGAAACAAATTCATCTTTTAAAGCCATGAACAAGCATTCATCATCATCATAATCTTCATAATCAGATTCATCATCAGATATACTTGCATCTTATCTAGCATAATAACTTTTCTTAATCATCTTACCTCTGTTCTCCTTATTTTTTATTCAAAGCTCTGTTTGGATATCTTAAAGCATAATGACCTATCTTTCCACAAATAAAACATTTTAAAGGAAACTTACCACTGTACTTACTAGTACCCTTCTTCATTCTTCTTACAAAGTTGGCTTCCACATCATCAAGATCCTCTTGATCTGATTCTTTGATCTCCTCTAATTTTTCAGCCTTAAAAGAAGTCTCAACTTTTGCACCACTATTTGTACCAAATTCTCTCATTTTAAAAGTAGTTAAGGAACCATACAACTGATCTATGGTATATTGATTTAAATTTATAAATTCCTCAATAGCAGAAACTTTATGACTATAAGATTTAGGAAGAGTTATAAGAATTTTCTTTACCACTTTGGTTCTTTGATTTTTCCACCAAGACCTCTAATGTAGCTGATAACTTCATTTACCCTCTACATATAGCTTGTAAATTTTGTATCTTCAGACATCTACAGGTTCTCAAATATGATATTTAGATTCTACATCTTAGCTTCTTTGACCTTATCATCTCCTTCATAAATGATTTCTAACTTTACCCAAATATCTCTAGTAGTTTTCAAACTCATCACTTTCACTAATTCAAAATTAGTAAGACCACTTAAGAGAGCATACCTTGCTTTACCATTGCTTTCATAGGCCTTGATCTCATCATTAGTGCTCAAACCATTTGTAGGAATAGTATATCCATATTTAGTTGACTTCTAGACATAAAATCTTAGATAAACCAAAAATCCTTTCATCCTTGTCTTCTAGAATGCATAATTTGTTCCATCAAACATAGGAATCTCTTTCTTGTGTGTCATGCCAGATATACCTCAAGCGATTAATATTTATTCTAACGAACCTTTCTTTGATACCTTGTTGAATGCACAAGACAACTGAGAGGTGGGTGAATCATTTATACCTTAAAATTTCAAAACCCTCATAAACATTCAAATCCACATTCGTTCAATTAACCTTTAATTTGTTATGATGATTTAGCATGAAAATCAAATAATATAAATTGAAACACAATCAACAACATACATAAAATAACACTAGATTTACATGGAAAACCCAAGATGGGAAAAACCACGGTGAGGATTAGCTCATAATATAAAGTAACATCAACACCAATTACAAAGGGCGCATTTCCCAAGAGAAAGAAAGGCTCACTACCAAAGGCTCATTGCTATAATAGAAAAGAAATAGAGAAGAGTGTTACACAAAAAAATCCATCTCAATACAATAGATAAATCCACCACAATATCACCAACACCTTTGTAGCTTGACTGAATAATTGTAGACACCTTTTTCTCATTGTATCCAACAATCTAACACATGAAATCTTGTATTGTACTTCTCAAATTTGCACTCTAACACTCTTCAATTCACATTATTCACATCATAGTTATCTCCCTCCACATCCCTCAACAACTCAACTCATATTTATATCATCTTCAACCTTGAAACCATTATCCAAGGTCGACTATGCACCTCAACCATGCAAATTAAAATTAGGTTGACACCAAAACATTCTCATGATGGAAAGGAATGAGGTAATACCACAACACACCTTAGTTAGGACCTAAATCCATTCATACACACCACACCGCGCTTCCATAATTTTTCTTGAGTAGTGTAAACACCCAAGATCGACCATTACCTATGTAAACATCATTAAACTTTTAAGTACACACTTCCTTTGATCTAGCAACAACACATAGATAAAAAAATGTCACCTGAACACAATTTGGAATATTCCACAAACACCCTGAAATCCAACAAACTCCTTTGTAGAAACTTTCACCTAAATAATGTACACACCCAGTACAGTCAAACTTTGCCATACATTGTAACTTAAGAAACTGACTTTTGAAGCACCAAACCTCAAACAACTTTGACTGGAGAAAGATACCAACTCTATCAGCACACCTTCACATTCGCAAGACCTAAAACAAAATTGCAAAGAAATTCAGAGAAAAAAAAATTCTCCCAGACACCTCTGCAATACACAATTCACACACTAGTGAACACAACTTCCTCTTCTCAAAAATCCATCACACTAAATTTTGGATATAACACCTCTAATCAACATATCTAAAATGAATAAGCAAATATTCAACCTATAAGAAATGTAGAGCAACACCAAAACACTACTCTACAACCCAAAACAACACTACAACTCATTATTTCCTCTTTTTATCAAATTTTCTCAAAAGCACTTGGAAACCAAGCACCAGAAAATCATCCTCATCATCTTCATCACTTCCTCAACTATATATCCATAGATAGAATCTTATCAAATAAAAACTATAGGTTGAGACAAGTAGCTTACTAATGACAATATAATGCAACTAATCAAAGGATCAGTAATATAACATTGTAGACAACACCATCAATTACACATACTCTTGCAAGAATCTTCTGCTCATTAATGACAACACAATCTTGTTGACATCAATGACAATACCAACTGCTCATACTTGAAACAAGAGCACCCTTGGGTACTTAGAATCCATGACCATCCACTAAATATGAAACCCTCACCTCTTCCAATGAAGTAGACATAAACTTAATTTTCATATATAAGTACTATTACACTCAATAGTGCATGCATCAATATTATACAACATGCCATATTTGACACCTCTAGAAATAACCGTAGAACCTCTAACCATCTTGCATCCTACATCAAAAATACTACATGCACACCTACATCTATTAGTTTTTTCATAGATAACAAATTTCATGTTAATCCAAGGATATGCAACACACCATTAATACTTTTCATTCTACTATTACGAAACTTGAATCTAAAATTAGCACAACCAACAATATTTAAATAAGAATCATCATCCAAGTACACCTTACCTCCATCAAATTATTCATAGTTAGAAAACCAATCTCTATTAGAGGTCATATGGAAAGAAGCACCTAATTTAATTAACCATGCATCATTACCTACACGAGTTGGAAAAGTCACAATGAATACATCACCATCTTCCTTCTTGGACTCAGAATTAGAATTGAAATTATTCTTTATATTCTTCTCTTTCTTCTTCTTTTCTTCATGGCAATCCTTATGGATGTGTCCAAGCTTACCACAATTCCAGAAAATAACTTTAGATTTTCCAAGAGATTTGGATCTCCCCTTGGACTTGGATTTATCAAGCTTAACATTTTTCTTTCCTTTTTCCTTAGGTCTTCCACAAAAATTTAGGGACTCTTTGGAAATGATGGATACCCTCCTCCCCATCTCTTCAAAAAGAAAAGAACCCACCAAATATTTAATCTTCAAGAAACAAATTACTCTTGATAGCCATAACAAGATAATCTCTCAAATTAGGAAAAGAACAAAGTAAGATATGGCATTTATCCTTCTCATCCATTTTGACACCAATGGATGCCAATTGAGATACCAATGTAGAATTTTATAGTGTGAACTCCTCAAACACCCCAAAATCACCTACAAGACAAAATAACTTCCACAAGAGAAAAATGGAAAAAATATCATGCTATCATTAAGATGCAAGAATGCCAAACTGAATATGGAAAAGTACATATGAATCCTTTCTTATATAGGCAAGGTTGGCATGTAGTATGTAATATGATGTTGACATGTGTCATAATCTTATGACATGTGGCAACTAATTAACTACATAGAAAATTCAATGCTAGATAATATAAGACTTCTAGAAAAGACAACTCATCATTCTAAAAGGAATATTATATCCTAAGCAAACATGTGAACCTATCACCTAGTAAATGATACCTAGGAATATAATTAAATGCCTAAGTAAACTTATGTAAGTGTAATTAAATAATTAATTACACCAACACCTCCCATAAGTGCAACTTCGGAAGGAAATTATTATGCAAATGATGCAAAGATGCAATCATGGGTCTCGGCTATGAGGCCATGTTAGGTACCCATGTACAAATGTAATGCAAAGAAATCTCTCACAATCGAAGAAAAGGAGAAAACCCATTGGGACTAAACTCCTTTCCAAAAGAGAGATAAAATACAATAATGATATCCATCACAAATCCAATCAATCTCCATCCACACAAAGGATGAAAAGAGAGACCATTCAACCCCCCCATAATGAGATAACCTACTGTAAGAGAAGCAATAGAAGTATATTGTGGAGTAACACTAGAACCGTTAATTTGACAAGCAAGGAAAGATAATTCTGATTGTTAGAAACCATATTAGAGTCACTCAAGGATTCAAGTCAAAATCATGAAAAGCAATAACATACCCGATGCCAAGGAGCACTAGAAAACTCACAACTGGCACAACTCTAGAATCTATGAAGCAACAGTTGATTGAAAAATGATTTGGAACTGAAATGAAGTGCAGAGAAAATGCAAACTTAATGCACACAAAAAAGGAAATAGTTCATGCATTGATCAATGTTCACATCTACCTCCATGATGAAAAATAACCTCAAATTTGTGTAAATGACAAATTATGAAAAAATGGCCTACACCACTATGAAGTGCTCGAAACTAGCTTTATGTTGACATCTCATTTTCCAAAAATGGACACCATGACCAAAAGTTATGAATTTTTCAAAAACAATGAATTTAACCTGTAGGTAATAGGGTTTCTGGCAAAAAAAGTTTACTTTTGATTTGATTTATAAAAAAAAATCTCACTTTTTATAGACAATAACATAAACCTAGAAATATTTTGAAGCTAAGAGAAAAACTCATAAATGGTTTTTTGATCTAGCAAGCAGAAGATGAGAAAATGATTTTCTTAACCTTCAACCAAGAGAAAAATTACACATGACATTTTTTGTGCTGCAATTTTCTCCAAATTTGTGCAATATATGCAGAATCTAAAAGATACCCATTTTAGATTTCGACCCTAGCTACAAAACTCAGAAATCGTTTTTCTCACAAATAAGTGGAAGTTGGAATTCTAAAGCAAAAAACAAAATGACTCCAATAAAAATGGTTGGATCAAACCCTGCAGATATGACAAAATATGCCAGATTTTTATGATACAAAAGCTCGATCTTTACTTTCTCTGACACCTTGGATTCAATGGTGAGACTCTCAAGACCCCAACTTGCACCCAACAAAACTTTCACACCAAGATTGGTCCCCCAGATTTGGGAAGAAGTCCACAACACTAAAGCTCTGATACCATGTAGGAGTTTATGGTGAACTCAAACACCCCAAAATCACCTCCAAGAAAAAATAATTTTCACAAGAGAGAAAGGGCAAAAGTATCTTGCTATCATTAAGATGCAAGAATGTCAAACTGAATATGGCAAAGTACATATGAAGCCTTGATTATATAGGCAAGGTTGAGATGTAGTGTGTAATATGATGTTGACATGTGTCATAATCTTATGACATGTGACAACTAATTAACTACATAGGAAATGATGCTAGATAATATAAGACTTCTAGAAAAGACAACTCATCCTTCTAAAAGGAATATTATATCCTAAGCAAATATGTGAACCTATCACCTAGTAAATGATACCTAGGAATGTAATTAAATACCTAAGTAAACTTATGTAAGTGTAATTAAATAATTAATTACACCAACAACCAATATATTGAATGCTTCCAAAAAAAATTTAACTCATTAAGACTCTTCTATTCTCAAGGAATATAATTTATTCCTTAAGAAAAAATTATTCACTAAATTTTTTGTTTGATACATCTCACCAAGTTTCTTCCATAGTTTTTGTGCAAAGGTCTCTTCATGGACATTAATTAAAACATATTCTTCTAAGCACAATCTAATTAGACCCTTGGCTTTATGGTCCATAATATCATATTAAGAATTCAAAGTAGGATTTATGGGCCTTAAAACATTCTCATCAGCAGCATCCCACGGATCTCAATTTATCAATAAATCATCCATCTTTAGCTTGCACATCTCAAAATTATTTCCAAAAAAATTATCCACCTATATTCTCCCTGATGAACTTGTCACTTGAAAATTCTTGCAACAAGATCATAAAGTATCTTCTACACAATCTCTCGCTCAAATCTAGATTAGTTCAAAAACTCAACAACACACAACTAAAACCAAAGGTGATCAAGCTCTGATACCACTTGTAAGGAAGATAAGATAGTGGGACAACTTCTACACTAATTTTGAGAGGAGGATAATACAAAACTTTATAGATATTTACAACAATTATAGAAAGTTAAACATAAATATCATGCATATCACAACACAATGATTTGCATGGGAAAAAAACTTGAGAGAGAAAAAACCCCACACTCCAAAAGCTTCCTAATATATTATTCATAAATCACAAAGAATACAATAGACTTGTAGAGAAATATTCTCAAAGGAGTATCACCAACCAAAAATTTAGAGGCAACACAACAACTATTAGACTCTCAGAATACATCACAATACACAACGGTAATAGTATGCCCTCGTAAAATAGGGTTTTCTTCTAGGGAAAGAGAAGACAAAAAATATTTACCATCACATTTGAAACCTGATGATGAATGGTCCATATTTATAATAATAAAATATACATAATATGTGTCTTTCAAGGGTGTTTCCCTCAAACCTCTACCAAGGTAGGCAACCCCTAGACCCTCCATACCCTACAAGGGGGTTACCCCACCTTTCAAACCCCCACACTCAATAAATTAACCTCTTATAATCACAAGGTTGAGACACCATTTTTCCTAACACACTTATTTCTCTAGGGCCCCAATATTTATTTGGTTTCATTTAATATAGTCAATATTTGATCCAACTACACCAAAAGGTATTTTAAAGGTTAGATAGATGCATCTTGAATAATTCTTGGGTTTACTCTTGCTTCACCATAATTTCACCTAGTAAGTCATCATGGTTCTACCAATGTCTTATTTTGATGTGAAATGAGATGTGATTAAGAACTATACAAACATTTGAATTATTTAAAGTTTAATCGCTTAGAATTTATGATTCTCCATTTCATAATTTAGAAAATTTGAAAGAAAATATAATTTTATTCATATCATTAGATTCATACGTCCCTATTTATGTAATTTTTTTTAGAGTTACATATCAATAACAAAGAGGAGAATTTCCTTGGGCTCCTCCTCTCTATCAAAATATAACATCACAAATGTTGAGGGTGGGTGTACATGCAAGTACTCTATCAAATATTGTACAAGAATTACTCAAGTATCTAGATTACAAATACAAGGCATAATATCATTTCATTACATCAATTCAACATAGTTAGTTTTATCAATTGTTACATTATACAAAGTTGTATTCATCAATTCAACACATTATATAAAACTCATAACATCGACATGAAATACATATAATAAGTAGTACTACAACATATATAAGATCATATCTTTGAATCATCAAGTATAACATCACTAATACAATTTCAATTGAAATCAAATTTTTTTCTTTGATAAACCAAGTCTTCTCTCAACTGCAAGAGAGAGAGAGTATCACTTGAGCACTTTTCCTCCAACCACAAACTGACAATCTCCCACATACCTTCCAACAAAAATAAACCCTACTCTTCACGAGGGTATCAGATCAAGAGAATATCCACGATCACCATGACATCTAAAAACTAGTGTTGTGTTCTAAATACAAATAATCTATCATACAAATCTAGATACCCTCTAGCTAAGTATGATTTATCTAATTGATTTGTAATAAATAGACATTGTGAACTAATAATGCAAGCAACGATTTTGTATTACTTTGGCCAAATATTTAATAATAAAATAAATTCCTTCCATTAATATGGTATGTGCCATATGTTTACACACCTCTTTCCCAAACTAGTTATCAATAATTTAATTCCATACTCAGTTTTTATAATGATATGGTTAATCAAGCACATATTCACATTGATACAAATTTCTCATTTCTTTTTACACTTCAGTGGTAAAATCAATGCTATTATTTTTATAATATAGACCATCCTTTTACAAGGTTGCAACTTGGATTTTAAAATACACATACACACACACAAACACATCTATATACATGTATACTTATATGTATAGAGACTTATATTTTCACTTAATAAAAATAATTTCAATATATTTAATTATTTTTGTACATGTGTATACATTCTACATGTATATGTATAGATGTAATTACATTATCAACCTTTTAATTATAAACCACAAATAAACATAATTTTAAAGGATAATATAGTCTTTTCAAATAATATCATTTTGCATACATATGAAACTATGGAAACCATGCCAATCATTCAATATAAACATAGTCAATACCCAATATTATATATGTTTTCTATATAATGTTACAAAAAAAATCCTCATTGATAGCACTTGACAACACAATTCTACCAGACAATTGGTATTATCAAGCCATACAATAATGCTTAGTTTTAAACACATACTTATCACTATCAATCCCATAAGAATAAGGCATGATTAAAATCATAGTTTTATCACTATCAAGGCTAAGAATGATGTATGGTTAACATCACAATTTAATCACTGTCAAGGTTAGTAATGCATGGTTAACATCACAGTTTAATTCATGTTGATACAAGAAAAATGCATGGTTATAGACTAATCAATAATACATAGGTTTTAAGCACAATCCAATGATAATGCTGAAATAATAAAAAAAAAATTTCTTACATATTTTCATAAAATTCCAATCGACTTGGGGCATTTGACATTGCTCGCCCTATTTTGGTGGAAGGGTTGGTGTTAAACCCTTGCACTAAAATACAAGAATAATAATGCATGTTCAACATTACAATTTAATCATTGTCAAGGCTATTAACAATGCATGGTTAACATCACAGTTTAATTAATTTTGATACAAGAATAATGTATGTTTATTGACTAATAAATAATACATCCGATTTAAGCACAGCCCAATGATAATGCTAAATTATATAACAAAACTCTGCTTACACATATCCATAAAATTCCAATCAACTAGGAGCATTCGACATTGCTCACCCTATTTTGGTGCAAGGGTTGGTGATACCAACACTCTAGAAAAACACAGGAGCCTTTATGTCTAAGGGAAACAAATATTCACTTAATAATACTTTGGCCTTTATGACCCAAAACAACAATTATTTGCTTAATAATACCCCAGTATTTATGGTTGAGAACAACAATTATTCACTTAATAATACTCTAGCCTTTATGATTGATAACAATAATTATTCACTTAATAATACTCTAGCATTTATGGATGCTCTACAACAAATCCCTATGATTTGCTCCATTTTTTGCTCCGTTTTTTGCTTCCACCCACTATTTTAATGTATTTTTTGGAAAAAATTTGAAAACATCAACGCTATTTATTAGGATGGCGCAATTTTTGGTGTTTAATGCACCAATTAGTACAAGTTAGTGCTAATTTATGGTCGAGAACAACAATTATTCACTTAATAATACTCTAGCCTTTATGATTGATAGCAATAATTATACACTTAATAATACTCTAGCATTTATGGATGCACTACAACAAATCCCTATGATTTGCTCCATTTTTTGCTCCGTTTTTTGCTTCCACCCACTATTTAAATGTATTTTTTGGAAAAAAAATTGAAAACATCGGCGCTATTTATCAGGATGGCGTAATTTTTGGTGTTTATTGCACCAATTAGTACAAGTCAGTGCTAATTTAGGTGTTAATTAGTGCCTAAATTAATGTCATATTTAACGCTGATATTAGCTTCAAGTGTAGCACCACCTTGATCTCCGCCTTTAGCTCTGAGTTTAGCTTCGAGTTTAACACCGTGTTTAGCTCTAACTTTAGCTTTGAGTTTAGCTTTGGGTTTAGCACCAGATTAGAAACCCCTATGTAGAAGAGACTTATTTATATGTCTCATCGATGATGTAAAATAGTGAAATGTCAACAAGATACAGGCATATCAAGGAGAGAATCACTTATGTCACATTGACAAGGTATATCTACAAGTGCTCGGTGAAACACAACTCTTGGATATAATGAAGTAATTTCGATGAGACATTGAGATATTGGTAAGACATATAATATTGTCTCATCGATAGTCTTCAAGTAATGATCAAAAGCATACACCGCTATACTGTCGGGAAGGTGAGCAACATATACGATAGAGTAGTGTACATTGCAACCCTACAACAAGAAGCCTTGAGCAAGGAGGTAGTGTAGTAAATAGCAAAAGGGAAGGAAAAAACACCGCTATACCACAGTGATAATCATAAGTCTCCCCGACATGGCAGAGTTACATCTATATATAAAGAAATACCGCCGAAGGAAAATATCGATGAGACAGTGGCATATCGGCAAGAGATATTAAATTGTCTCATCGACACTGGCAACCAACATCAGGGGAACATAAGATCTAATTTTGATGAGACATTGAGATATCGGTAAGACAAATAAGATTGTCTCATTGACACTTTTCAAGTAATGATCAAAATCATACACCGTTATACCACCGAGAAGGTGAGCAACATATGCGGTAGAGCGGTATACATTACAACCCCACAACAAGAAGCCTTGAGTAAGGTAGTAGTGCGGTGAACAATAGAAGGGAAGGGAAAAACACCACCATACTACAACAAGTATCATAAGAGATGACGATAGTACGGTAGTTGTGGCATCATTACAATTTAGAGTAACAAATACAGAAAATCACATCAATTACCAAAATTAAATGCTATTAAATTATTAAGAGTTGCCAAAACAAATATGACTGAATACCATGCCATCCAAAGATAAGTGAGTTTTCCCAATATTTCCCTCAATTGCAGTGCACTAGCGTGGAAGGAGCTAAGGATACGAGAAGAAGAAGTCTTGCAAGCTTGAAATACCCAGGTAAGTGCATGAAAATTCTCTAAAAGAGCTCTGTTAATTTAAAAAATCTTTCAAGGTTTTATCATCTGAAGCCATAGTAGAGAAAATTGAAACATGCCTCCTAAAATAAAATGATTAGAATTAAAAGAAAGTCAGCCTAAAATTAAAGATGAAGAGCCTAAAGTAAAGAAGAAAGCACTCCATCCTAAAATAAAACAATCAGAAGTAAAAGAAAGTCAGCCTAAAATTAAAGATGAAGAACCTAAAGTAAAGAAGAGACCACTCCATCAGTCCATATTAGATATACTTCCAGGGTTTACTAAAGATGGTAATAAGAAGTTTCTCGTGGACACCGCACAAATTTGTAGGGATGCCCTCATTTCCAAATCTGGATGGGACATATTTTGGTATTTTTACAGTAAGAGAAATGAGAAGATTCCAATGTCAAACTATTGGATGTTGGATATAGCAAGGTTGGTTGTCCCAAGTGCATTTATTGATGTAGAATTTATCAGACTATTAGCCAAACACTATCACTCAGCTACCAAAATAGTAAGGTTTCCAAATGGCAAAGTATTGGTAGAAGTAACCAGAAAATCCATCATTGAGTGTTTTGGCTTAAACAATTTGGCTAACCAAGATAAACCTCCAGAAAAGTGAGGAGGATTATGCTAGGTTAAAAAAGACTTATAGAAGTGATGAGGTACCCCTATACATGAAAAGAGGTATTGGTAGCAGAACATTCCCCATCTCTACTACCACTATTGAACCATTTAATGTGACAAATTTTCAGTATTACTTTGTGAATACATATTTAGCTCTTTGCCAAGTGTTGGGGATGGATGCTCAAGATAAAATGCCAATAGGCCTAATGATGATGGTAATGATAATTAAAACCCTAAAACTAATATTGAATATGACTTTGCTTCATACCTTGAGAAGGCGTTAGATAATGAATTCTCCCAAGTTATAGAGGACAGAGCAGCGATTACATTTAGACACTATTCCCTACTGTGTCATCTAATATTGTACCAAAATAGGAACCATTGGAATAAAAGAATGGACTTGGCTACAATAGATGAGCAAGGGAATCCCACACCTATCCAAAAATGGTGCTATATTTGGGACAGTCGGTGCAAGAATTCAAGATTTGTTGTATTTTATGAAGACTTTGTACACAAAATCCTTCAAGTTCTTGGGTATGCAATACCAAGATTGTCAACCAAAATGTTGTAACTAGTGAGACCTTTGGCTTTAAGACTAGAGCAAGGTCATACACACAATTTTGGAGATTGGTTCTTCCTCCCAGAAGTTACAATAATAAGAGTTTATGCATGCCTTGTTGCTCCACACATATTGCCAAAATTTGTGCTCCTCATATTAGCATTTTTTGAATTTATGTGGCAAATGATGTTGATGGAGAAAGATGTAATGTACAAGCAGAAGAAAGGAACATTCCTACCAAACCAAACCAAGTGTGAAGATTGGACTCTAGGCTCAGACACACTAGAGGAGTTACAGTATTATTTGAAGACAAGATATGCATTGAAATCTAGAAAAGAAAGAGCCTTTGACCCTGAAAATAATATGAACAACATAAGACACAATCTTCTTACCAAAATGACAGTGCCACACCAAGTGGATTTTGAAGAAGATGTCATAAGGAACTACATTGCTTATAATGATGTATTTAGTAGAAGGAAAAATGGGAATATATGAAGAAGCTTGAAGAAAGGATGAAGTGGAGGTCCAAGGATTTCCTAGGATACTTTGTTGAGGAAAAGGACCCCATAAAGAGGATAGAATTGATAATTTGTAGATTTGAAGACTTGTAAAGAAAGAAGGAAGCATATCTCAAAGAACATGATAGTGGTGCAACCGCAGAGCATACCCTAGGTGAAACCTCTGAGCCTCCCATGGATCAGTTACCTCCCAAAAGACAGAAGACAAGAAGCACTGAATAGGTAGTACCTTATGATGATACTAAAGAGTTGGGCGATACTGAGGAAGTGGCTACAGTACTGCAATCATTGATAGGTGATATTGAAGTTGATCAACCCATCCTTGAGACCAGTTCCCATAAACATGAGGAAAGGATGGGAAATGTAAAAAAAAAGTACAGAGGTACATGAAGATGAAAGAGAAATTGCAACCAAGAGATTCATAGAAGATGATGAATTCATTAAGACTCTTGAGTTTCAGGATTTTTGGATGAAGATGAAGATAAAAGAATTTCAAGAGAGAATGAAATCAGCTGAAGCAAGAATTGAAGAATCAGAGAAAAATGAAATGGGAGCACAAACTTTCTAAGAATTAAGAGTTGATAACATAGACATTAGCCCCCAGAAGGCTAGAGACATGGTCTTGAAGAGAAATATGCTCATTTTCCTTGGATTGGAATTAAAGAAAAAAATTCTTCTTGATCAAGTGCGAGCTCAAGAAGATCCAATCCTAGCTACATAATTTGACTCTGATGAAGGTGTAAGTGGAACTGGGTATAACCCAAAGATTGAAACCCTAGCCATATGGATCAAACAAAAAAATACACAGAAGCCAAAATTATTGGATGTAATTCAATGGACGAAAGGGGCAGCGATGGTAAGGACAACACAAGATACCACCCCTTTGGAGGCAGCCACAATGACCATGCATTTAGCCATGTTCACTCGAGCAACTATTAAGGGATTAGAAGACAGATTGAAGGAGTATGAAAAAGAACAAAGGTTCATAAATGATGAAGTTAATAAACTTTTCATGGAGAATTTCAAATTAAAAGAACAACTCAAAGGAGAAGGACCCTCACAAAGCAAGGAGATGGTGTTATATAGGCCTCCTATTGCTCCAATGGATATTCTGAAGAACATTTCTGTAGAACGGGTAAAAACTCCAGAGAACGAAGTGGATGATGTAAAGAAGGCCAGCAATCAAACCCGGAATGAAGTAGAAACATAAATTTGTGAAGTTATGGAAAATATTCTTGAGCACAGGATAAAATCAATTATGGATAAACTAGAGAATGTGCATGATAGTTATAAAACACTTCAGTAGGCAATGGATCAAATAAAGACACATATGCTTGTATTATATCCTTTGTTCAAAAGGTGGTAGCCTATTCACCACACTTTGGCTAAGTTATGAAAATTTCTACAAAGAAGTCCTGATGCACCCACAACATTAAAGCCAACTGAACAAACTATGATGATGATTACTGATGAATTTCAGTATGTACAAGGGTTTGATAAAAATATTGTAACACAAATGGATTTATTCCATACTTGGAAATAGTGGTATATACCTGCAATCATGAGAGATGGTGATCAGTTGGACTTGGATAAGTGGAAGAAAGAATTCAGTCAGTTTGTTCATAAGTGCATAACTCATACTGGAGGATGATGATACCAGTCTTCCTAGGCTAAATCAGATCATGGATGGGTTGATTATTCTTGATGCGGGATACTTAAAAAATTTCAATGATACAAAGGCATTACTAAATAGTCAATGGAAAACTCATCTTGAAAACATGCAAAAGATCCAGGGATATAATTGGCCATCATATTTTACGGTGTATCAATGGGAGGAAAAGTATTTGGTTTCAGAAGAATAAGACACTGAGGTGAGAGCATTTGGACATTCATCATGGAGAGGAATAATTTTCTAGATCAAAGATCATGGGTCTTCTACGTTAAATAATGGAACCATATGTCAAAATATCTTAAGTCTTGTTATTTCCTTAATTATGCTAATTAAATAGTTGTTAGTAAAAGAAGTAGTTATGAAAGGTTGTTTATTTTTGTAAAAGGCCTGTAGCTTGTTGCTTCCTATATAAATAGGAAACCAAGGCCTAATTTTAAATTATCATCATCATATATGATTTCCATTTTGAAGACTTTTTTTATTTATATATATCAATTAAAGCAATATAATGGAGAACATCTTATTATCAGAGATTCTCCATGACTGTGTTATCATTCTGTATTTTTCTTATGTTTTCCATACTTATTTATTCTTATATTTGAATGAATATTAGTTATTGAGCCTCAATAATGTGCTTATATGAATGAATATGTTGATACAGTCAAGCATTTATTGTGAATGTTGGTAGAGCTGCTAAAAAAATTGAAAATTTGAGCTTATTTTGCCTTGTTACATGTTCAACATAAAAATGGAAACATTCCTTATTTTCTATGAAACAATTTATATATTATTATACTTGTAAATATTCTTTTACTATTATGTCTATTAAATAAAACATAGTTTGAATAAAAAATGCTTCACCCTTTTTTGTAAGTGAGTATGTGAATTATTGTTTAAGGAAAAATCTTATAGTATTTACATTTTCAGTTTACTAGTTTCAAATCTTCATTTGATATGTATGTAAAATTGTATGTGTTCTTTATCTCGAATGACATAAAACAGTAATATCATCAGGATCAGGGTTTTCAATTTCAGCACCATCAATGTGCACACTTTTCATATCCTATTCACTTTTAAGTACAATCATCAAAATTTTATTTGTATTTCTTGTCCCAGTTAATCTTGAATCCTTTCAGCACAACATAGTAGGTTGCATGTTAAATTTCAAACATTTTCTTTTCTTTTTTTTAATATATTATTTTCTCAATGCATCATTATGTAACAACAATTTCACTTCTGAGATAAATAGTAAAATAAATGAAAGCACATGTTTTATTTTTCAAGGGAAATGTATGTTGAATACCCTATGTCTTTCAGATAAGTGTGCAAGTAAAATAAGACATAACTGATTGAACCTAATTTTCTACTGTACAATTGTTTTTTATGTGCTTTTTACTTTTTGCATGTGGATTACCCTTAGAAAGAGACTACTTGTCTTTTCTTAAATGAATCCTTTACATTTCCTTTCTAGGAAAGGAATGTACTACTTGACAATAGGTTCATGAACTTCATACAAATTAATATTGGTGTAAAAGGCCATCCCCGCAAATGTTGTTTGGTCTAGAATTATAATGGAAAATAAAAAAGCTTGCTAGGAGAATAAAACAAGTTTTCAATTGTCCAAGTACAACATAATATTACTAAAGCATTTCAAATTTTAGGCCATAAGAATCATCCTTTTTAAAACATGGATTGCAAATAATTCTGAAAATTTAGAAGTCTTGGTCATTAACATTATTGTCTGCTACAATGTCATCCAGTGTATCATTGTCAATGTTCATATGTTCTTTCAAGTATTTAATATTATCATCATCCTCATCTTGACCTTCATCATCTTCATCATCATTGAAATTTGATTGTAGACCATCTATATTGTTACCAAATGTATTTGGATCATCATTTTCTATACCATCCATATTGTTGTCTTCCATAACATCATCTAACTCTAGATTTTTGTCTTCTTGTGCCTGAACATAACCATCTTTAACATCATCATGGATGTCAATTTCTTTGATGTTATCTAATACCTCTCTCTCATTTTGTTGGCCATCATTATTTTGCTCAGTATCCACTAATGCATCATCAAATACATGCCTTAATCTTGGATCATAATGTATGAAAAATATCCATTTTGGGTCTAAAATATCTTCATAGAAAAATACCTGCACATGAACGACATACATATATTAGACATTATATAAATTGTATGAACATATATAAATCAATTGAATAATGGAACATTATTTTATAGACTACCTTTTTTATATAATAATTTCTATAAAACACACTTTTGACAACATGGTTTATAAAACATTAGTCCACACTCATTTATTATTCTTTGATTTTCTGCCCTTAAGAACATCCTTAGGGAGACCTTGTTCTTCCCTCTTCTTTCACATAGAAGTGCATTTTAAGAAGGGGTAATCAATCAATAACTCGTCCCCAATGGTAAGGTCCATAATAGCCTCAACCATTATCAATCTATCAACCTCTCTTTCCATATCTCCATCTTTATCATTTATAACCTCAACAAATTGAAAATTCGATCTTACAGTAGGGTCCCTTCCCTTACTACTATTTATAAATCCTGCAATATTTGTGTGTGTATGCACGTCCATTTATATACATAAGATGACCTCTATTCATTTATTTTCCACTTTCCAATTGGAGATGATGTGTATACATATTCGAATTCATACGATATGTTGACATGCTAGGCTTATATTCTACTAGCCTTCTCCATTCACCACTGTAATATGATGGACCATAATATGGCATTAATCTCCTAGTGGTTTGTTCTGAATTGTTTCTATGTTTGGATCCCACATGTAAATTTTGGACAACAAAGAGGCCTAGATTCTCTCCATGAATATTGGAGGGTCATATCATGTAGTTGTATCCCCACAATTGAAACACCTCATACAATCTAGGTAGTTGTTGATCACTAGGCCAAGCGCAATATAGTCGATGATCAAATGTCTCTTTGTAAATTGATATCAAACTCGAGGTCAATTCATCATCTCCATCACATTCATTCTCATAGGGTATGTAGTCCACCTTACCCTTCTCTTTAAGAAAATTATGCATCTTCACACCGGTTCTTGTTATGTTACTTGTTTTCGTCAATTCCTCATCTTCTGAGCTGGTATATTGGCACATATTTTTGTTAGATGTATCATCTAATAAATGATCATTTCCCTCTAGGCCCAAAATTCGATGATCCAAGAAATTTATCCTACAAGTATCCATTAAGAAAAAATTAGTTATTTAAATAATATAAAACAATGTTTAAATAAAGTATACATGTTATTTATATCAAATTGGAAAATTCCTCACCAAAATTCCTATTGGATTTGAATCAATTGTAGGAGGCATAATACCAACTGGAAGCTCATCATATATGTAATGTCTTTGTACAATTTCTCATTTGAATTTTTTCTTTTCACAACATACAGAACATCCACAAACAACAAAATTCTCAAAGTATTCATCCCATGTACTATAGTCTTGATCTACCTCTTCTTCAATGCAATCATTTGTTGTGTTTGAAGTATCCATTGTCATATCCTCTTCCACCCACTATTGTCTACATGATTTAATAGTTTTAGGTCCACGTCCATGTACATATTTTGTTCTTTTTCTAGTTGAGAGCTTAGGCTCTGCATTTGCTCCAATCTCCATCTAAAATAATCAACAACATGCATTAATTTATGTCAAGATTGGATAATACATTATAAATTTCAATAATAATGTGAAAAAATATGGACGTATCACAAAATGACATCAGATCATTTTTTCCTAAGTTAAGTCAAAATTTGAGTACCTAATGTCCCACTTCATCTGTTGTGTCCTCATTTGATATGACACGATCTGTTGTCATGGCCTCGTCTCACCCCTATAATACACAACATATTAAATAATGTTTAGTACACCAATTATATCATTTCAACGAATATGCTATCCAACACAAAACCTCACTTTAGTCATATATTTGACATATTGATATCATTTTTTGGCTATCCTAATTTTCAAACTTTTCCCTTGATCATAGAATCACATTTAATCACCATTCTTGTGCATTTTCAACCAATAAGTTTGACCTCAGAGGCCTCATGGACAAAAAAATGACTTTATCTCCTCTATGTTGTAGCATTTGTGAATTCATAAACACCTTCCTCCTTTGGTTGAGGTTGCTTTCTCTTCTTACCTCTATTGTATCTGTAGATTTCGTTGTCTCATCTATTTCCACCCACTTTCCTCTTAGCAATTTAGTATTTCTTCATCATCCACATCCTCTCTCTGTGGCCTCATTTGTGAATAAAAATTTTGCCACAAAAGCTTTCACCGCACTACCACCAAGAAGGAAAATGCAACTCACGAGACCGCGATAAAAACCGCTCTACCGCACCGAGCTGGTGAAGGAGCTACATGACAACGGTGGTCACTGCACTACTGCACGCCAATGGTAGAAGGCTTGCAAGACTACGGGATTCACCACAACACCACTAAGAATAGAAGGAAGACTCTCGTGCCACCACAAAATATTTCACCGCACTACCGCCGAGAAGGATGAAGCACCTTGCAAGACCGTGGTAAAACCGCTCTACCGCATTGAGCTGATGAAGGAGCCACACGACAATGATGGTCACAAAAACAAGGCGAGAGTTGGAATTATTTCCAACACTATGGATCCTGTGATACACAAAAATTAAAATAGTCACTATACAACAATGATAGGTGCTAAATTAGGCACACTTAATGCCGCCTTATATGTCCCAAACAGATTACATTTACGGTCAAGAGTCAGTGCTAAATTTGGTGTTAACTAACGTCGACTAATGAATCAAAATTGAAAATTTAAAACTTTCCCACGTGAAGGAATAAATTAGACAACAAAAAAGGGAAAAACGTTGCATGAAGGAAGAGAGAATGGCACTACCAACAACTATGATAAATTTGATTTAGTTTGTGACACGTCGCACAAAGGAAGAGAGTAGGGCGCTACCATAGGTAAGGTTACAATTTATTTTTTCTTGGTTGAATTCATGATTGTTTACTGCTCTTTGTATTTCATTTGAATTCATGATTATTTATTGGTTCCTAGCCTAACCAGCCCAGGCAACCTCTAAATTGTCCCATCATTATAAATTGTAAAACCTTTGAGAAACCAACAAAAAAAATTACCCTACCCATTTGATCTTTGGCTCAAAATATTATAGCAGGAAGGGAGGATGCCTCTGTATTCTTTCCCTAACCTGGGTATCAAAGAAATAGTGAACTGCTTGGAAAATCTGGGAATTGGGTCGGTCACTACTAAGTAACTACTAAAAATAAATGCATAAACCACTTGGTTTTTCCCAGTTGCGCCATAGTCACTGATGCCATGAAAAATTTGTGCAAGATTGCATTATGAAAGATTTTTCATGATAAGGTTATCAACACTAAGAAAATTGAGCGAACATATTTTCCCTAGGTTATCAACACTAAGCAAAACCAGCGAGCATATTTGCCCACAAAACAAAACTTTCTTACCTGACAGTGTGTACTTTGTTTGCCTCCACAGACTGGACAAAAATAATTTTCCCTCGATCACCTCAAAATGTTAAGCAATGGAGGGAAGCGATCATTTTCAACAAACTTTGGCCACAATGAGGTAATTTATCGTCAATTTATAGATTTGTAAATGTTTCCATTGTTTCTTTGAATTTTACTTTTAGTTTTTTATTTCTAAATTTAAAAGAACAAATATAATTTAAAAATATATATATAAGGACATGAGACTGACAAAGATAAAGATGAATTGGATTCCATATTGGGGGTAGAGGCAGTGAACAAATTGGTTAATGTGGATTGGACAACACTTTCTAGATACATAGAAAAACAATTTGGTAATGCCCCTCAAACATTGCAAACAAATCAATTGTGTTGAAGGGAATCAATTAATTCCCCTACCAATTCTGCATCGAGCAAAAGATCCAGGAGGAAATCGGTGATAGTAAACTCTAAGAATGTGGAACAGGGAGTAGAGACTTCCACTCCTGGGACATAGAATTCTTCCACCATGCCATGTTTTCAATCTTGCATCGATAGCTACAATACGAAGATAGAATATGAGGTGGTTTCAGGGGAAGTCCGAATGACTAATGCAGGCAAAAAATTTGTGAATAGGTTGAAGGAATCATGACTTCAATGGTTCAAATACCATCTACATTTTCCATTCTCAAAGATACCCATGCACCTAAAAAAAGAAGTTATCCATGACATGGAGAATTAATTTGGCACAGGTTGGTCTGTAAAGAATATAAAGCTACGAATGTCTTAAAACTACAAGAAATTTCGGTGCAACCAAATAAAGAAGATTAAAAAAATACCTCTTGAGCTAAGGCAAAAAAAAAGGCCAATTGATGTAAGTGTGAAAGTATGGAAAGAGATTGTAAAAGCATATGAGAAGTCTGATGCACAGAGGAAGTCTGGTGAGGAGAGTACATAGGTATTTGAATTTGCTCATAATATTATATCAAATTTATTAAACGATATTTAAATTTTATTTGTGCATAGTTAAATTGAATTACTATATGTTTCAGGGCAAGGCCTCCAATGCTAGGCTTGAGAAACTTTGTGCCACGCATCGCAATGGCTAGAAAGGTTTACAGGCCTTGATCTGTACATTTGTAAGTATATTTAATATGTTAAATGATTTTTTTTATTTCCTTGGCAAAAGTAAATGATTTCATATTAATTAGTTTAACTATTCCATGTGCCATGTTTTGATAGGAGGAGAAATATGGCCACCATCCAAAGCAATTTGAAAATAATATGTTACAAAACAAAAAGTGGAACAATTTTGTAATCTACATGGAGAACAAGGTATCAATAGTTGAGTTTCAATAACTTAGTTGTTGGATATTGTTGTGTTAATATGTCAATTTGCATATCTTGTTTTGAGTTGTTTATTGATGCATAGGATGAGTAAATAGACATAAAATATTATGATTACAAGATGATCATTTATGTGCATTAATAAATAGTAAAAGGATGTAGATGAACTTAATTCATTTGACTTTATGTCTCTTGGCAGAAATTCCTCTTGAATCTCTAATATCAGGTGCCTGAGACTTCCCTGTAGCTTTTACCTTTTGTTGTCTCCTTTCCTCTTCATTGTTAGACTCGTCTCCTTTTTCCTTATCTGCATTTCTAGCTTCGGCTTCTAATTCATCCCATGTTTTACCTTCCTCCTCTTCAGAATATTCTTCTTCTTTGTCCTCCTCTAACTCCACAAGAGATTCATCTTTTGAACCTTCCTCATCTAATTCTGATTCCTCTTCTACATCAGAGGGTTCATATCCTTGATCTAACTCTTCTGAATAATCAGAATCAGAATCAGTAGCTTCCATATTCAAAAATTCCCAACCAACATCTTCAATAAATTTATCTGGATCATCAGTAATAGTCTTCAAAATTGGCCATCAATTCAAGTTCATTCTTCTTTCATAATACTTTATATCCATGGAGTTCAGCCATTCCTTGATGCCATCAAGTGAATATTTAGGAATGGTGTACATGCGGAGTACATCCCACTTGAAGTCTTTGAAAAAAATAGCCATATGAAATTCCTTTTGCCCAAGTCCTACTCTCTCAAGGTTAACAATCTCAATCTCACTAATAGCGATTACTTTAAGAAAGGTAGTTCCACCAACTCTACCAAACAGTTTACCATAGAAAAAATAAAAGCAGAGGCTTTGAAAGGAACTCCATGAAAACCAAGCTCTCTAAATGGTACATAAAACTCTAGTTCAAAATATTCTAGATGAGGTTTCTCCCATAGCTCTCTTACTGGCTTGAAAAATCCTTGAAACTCTACATTAATATTATTTTTATTGTCCCTCTCTTGTTCTTCTTCCTCAATTTCATTAGGATCATGCATTGACCTTCTTGCCCCTCCTAAATTTTGGACCACATCCACCACCTCCACATAAAACTATACATCCTTGGTCTTATTGGTTCCCACGCCATGTTATGGTTATGCAAATGAAAATGAAGCAAAGTAATCATCTCCTTCTCCGCTGGTTGGAAGAATGCATTCTTAATGTTTTGATACATAATATCAAATCTCTCTTCTACTCTCATGGTTGAATACTTAAATTCATTGTGGTGGGCCTCCAGAGTTCCAGTCATCTTTCTTCCTCTTCCATAAAATGTTGATCTGATCCACAAGTCTGCCAGCCTAATTGCCTTTATTTTTGAACGCTGAAGTTTCTCCTGAGTCACCAGTGTAGCTCTTTCTACCTTTTCAGACTCTTTCATTGCTACAAGAAATTAGCGTCTAATTGATTAACAATCTCAATCTCACTGATAGTGATTACTAAGAAAGGTAATTCCACCAAATCTACCAAACAGTTTACCGTAGCAACAATAAAAGAAGAGGCTTTGAAAGGAACTCTGTGAAAACCAAACTCTCTAAATGGTACATCAAACTCTAGTTCAAAATATTTTAGATGAGGCTGCTCCCATAGCTCTCTTACTCGCTTGAAAAATCTTTGAAACTATGCATTGATTTTATTTTTCCTGTCCCTCTCTTGTTGTTCTTCCTCAATTTCATCAAGATCATACATTGACCTTATTGCCCCTCCTAAAGTTTGGACCACATCCATTACCTCCACATAAAAATTGACATCCTTGGTCTTCTTGGTTCCCACGCCATGGTATGGTTATGCAAATGAAAATGAAGCAAATTAATCATCTTTCTTCCTCTTCCATGAAAACCAAGCTCTCTAAATGGTATATGAAACTCTACTTCAAAATCTTTTAGATGAGGCTGCTCCCATAACTCTCTTACTCACTTGAAAAATCCTTGAAACTCTGCATTGATTTTATTTTTCATGTCCATCTCTTTTTTTTCTTTCTCAATTTCATCAGGATCATATGTTGACCTTCTTGCCCCTCCTAAATTTTGTACCACATCTATTACCTCCACATAAAACTAGACATCCTTGGTCTTCTTAGTTCCCACGCCATGGTATGGTTATGCAAATGAAAATGAAGCAAAGTAATCATCTTTCTTCCTCTTCCATGAAAACAAAACTCTCTAAATGGTATATCAAAATCTAGCTCAAAATCTTTTAGATGAGATTGCTCCCATAACTCTCTTACTCACTTGACAAATCCTTGAAACTCTACATTGATTTTATTTTTCCTATCCCTCCCTTGTTGTTCTTCCTCAATTTCATCAGGATCATACATTGACCTTCTTGCCCCTCCTAAAGTGATGTATAGGTAAGGGGAGTCCAAACTAACACAAATTAAATGATCTTTGCAAGACAAAACCTCTAACACTTCCAACAAATGATTTTTCTCATAATCTTTCACTATGTTTTTATGAGAGCAGCAAATAAGGTATTTTTGACATAATTTTCAGATAACAACTCCAACCCACGACCTAAAACCTTTTTTGGATACCCATTTGGGATTTTTATAACATTTAAAATTTTAAAGGTAGGTTACTCTAGAAAAAAACCCTCAAAATTATGCCGCTACGCTTGAAACTAGTCCTAATTAGGCTTAATATGCATGCAAATGAAAGGAACAGTCACCTATAACTTTCAAAAACCATATAGCTAGGCCAATTGCTTTGGTGAGGCTAAAGAGAACCTTATTATAGAATTTTTCTCAATTGTTTATCAAAATCCAATGGTGTAAATAAGAGGTATACCATTTTTCCCAAAACTGGAAACCCTAGGATAGATTCGGACCTGTTTTAGTAAATTTGCAATAACTTTCTCATATCTCCATAAAAATGATTGAAACCGATGCAAAAAGAAATATAATTCATTCTTATATCAATTAAAATCAATTTTAGATCTGTACAACTCAATGGAGCAGCAACTTTTGCAGCCAGATTACACAGAAAAGTGCATAAAAATATGTCTAATGTGTATCTTATTCCTCCAAACTGCTCTCCCACACCTTGGGTCATGTTTTACATGTATTTATGAGTTAAAAATAGTTAATAACCAATATTTCACATTACAACTATTCAAATTCACATTTTGTGCAACATTCACCCTTCACATTCCATAATTTTGCACTTTTGCAACTATGACAATTTTTGACAATTTTTACATTATTTGCAATATGACTCCAAAATGACCATGCAAACTAACCAAAAACCATTCAAATGAATTAAAAACATTAAAAATTGTATTGGAAGACCTTATTGTATGACACCTAAGAATTTATTTACAAATAGGCCTCATGGAGGCATGAAACTGACTAGGTGCTCCTACACCATACTCCTAGAGAAAAGAAAATGCAAGTCCCATTGAATGTTGGTCTGCTCCTTCTTTCTAGTCTTCCATTTCTTTTGCAAATTTTCCTTCCTCTTTGTAACTCTTCTTGGGTCCTTCTTCCTCTTCTTCTTCTATCCAACATTCTCTCAACTTCTAGGTTCCAAAACTCCACTTCTTGTGCATATACCTCAGTAGCTTCATCTTTGTCTTTATCCTCATCATCGAAACACCACATAATAGCATATTCACCATTATTATAACCTGCATCATACTCTTGCAAACCTTCATATACCTCGTTAGCAAACAAATCAGCAACACTCTTACTAGTAATTTCATTATCAACTTTGTTATCAATAACATCTTGAGTATCAGTACCAACCTTATCAACAGCCTAAACAACCTTCTCTAATTTTTTATCAACAATTTAATCAACTTCTTGATTACCAACAACCATATCATTCATCTCAACATCAATATGTTCTTCAACAAACAAAGAATTTTTTTCATCTTCAAACACAATTGGAATATCACTTTTCTCAACAAACTTTACCTCTACCCCATGTGATGTTGTCTTTGCTTGTTTTTTCCTTCTTTGAATAATATTTTGTATGGGTCATTCAAATTTCTTTGTCATATTCAAGTGCCAACTTGTGACTGTTTTGAGAAACTATTCTATCCTTTCCTTCAACTCTTTGATTTCTTGATCAATCTCTTTTTGCCTCATCTCTTCCTCTCTTTTTCCTCTTGTCTCTTCTTTTTCCTCTCTTCCTTTGCCTACAAAAATATTCTTATCACTTCCATCTTTTAGATGGTCTCTAAATAAGTCTCCCCTTGCTTCAATTCAACTTTTCTCTGCCTTCTCTTGGCAGCAACCAGGTTCTTCCTAACCTGCACACAACCACAAAACCAAAACTAGCCCAAACCTTTTTCTCAGCTCTAATACCAATTTGATGCAGAGGTAAGGGGAGTCCAAACTAACACAAATTCAATGATCTTTGCAAGACAAAATGTCTAACACTTCCAACAAATGATTTTTCTCATAATCTTCCACTATGTTTTTATGAGAGTAGCAAATAAAGTATTTTTGACATAATTTTATGATAAAAACTCCAACCCACAACATACTCTGTTTTGGATACCCATTTGGGATTTTTACAACATATAAAATTTTCAAGGTAGGTTACTTTGGAACAAAACCCTCAAAATTATGTTGTTACGCTTGAAACTAGGCCTAATTAGGCTTAATATGCATGCAAATGAAAGGAACAGTCACCAATAACTTTCACAAATCAAATAATTAGGTCAATCTTGTTGGAACTCTCAAATTTTGCAAATTTGAGATGCCCATTTTGAGAAAATTTTCCTCTGCACTTTCAAAAGTGCACTTGAGGGGTCAGTTTGAATGACCCACTTTGGAGAATCAGAACTTGAGGCATATTGTTTTCCAAGCAAAACCCATTTGCAGACATGTTTGATTGACATATATGAATGTGTGTGTCAATTTTCAGCCTCCCATGATAGGTTTTGTCAGGTTTTTGAAAAGTGAAGTTGGAGGGGTTTTGCACTGTTCTGTTTGCAGATTTGTCAGTTTGCGAAACAGCCTCCTGTTTGAGCTTGGATTTCGTAACCAGTTGACTGTTATGTCAAAATGAATGTTGTTTTCTGTTCTCCATACCTAAATGATCTTAGATGTTAGTTTGTAGAACTTCATGATCTGATTTGCTATTTTTAGCAGATCAAAACCAAATGCAATTTGTTTTGTTTTGCAGTTGCATTCCTGACAGCCTTTCTGAGTGGTCAATTTCGATCATTAATATCTTTCGATCGGTGATGTTTCAAAGTAATTCCTTTTGCACACGTTCTCAGGGTATCTTAATGTTCCACTCTATCTGATGGCAGCTCGTTAGGGGTTGATTTGTTATGTTTACAAATTAGTAGTCGGGTGTGTTTTAATTGGTGCAGAACAGCTGTTGTTTCAGAAAAGTTTAATCGGGCAACTTGGCCGATTAATATCCGGTTACTCGTAATTGATTTCTCTGAGCCGTCTTTTGTATTATACTGATGGATCAAATGACTATATTCTTGCAAGTTCTCATTGTTTCATGAGGCCATTTGACCTGTTTCCCAGGACGATTCCAGAGCCTACTGGGTCAGTTTTGCATATTTTTTGAAGGTGACAGAAAATAGTTTCTGAGGGCAACCCAGTTTACCATTCCACTTCAAATGGATCCATAGGTTGTCCTAGGATGATTTGAGTTTGAAACTTGTTTGAAAATGAATTTTTTTTTAGCCGGGCCTATATAGGACCTAACTTGCTTTGCATAGTTGTGGAAGCTCTTCAAAGGAAATATTGCAATCAAGGTTGTGGGAATAGTTGATGGAAATGAATTGGTAAGTTTAAAATTGTAGATGATTTGTGAATGCCTTTAAGCATGCTACCATTGAAAATTTTGAATCAAAGTATAATGCTTTTGATTTAACGCATAATAAATGAAGAGAATGTTTCACTTGAATCATCATGAGATAAACTCACAGTACCAGTTGGTCTTGCTTAGTTGTTTGAACAATCAAAAAACTTTGATATAGTTAATTTATATGGAGGGACTAGTTTGCAGGATTAGGAAAGCATTGGAAATGCATGGGATAGTGTGCATCCATACAAGGCAGTTGAATTCAAAAGATTATTTGATCAGATGCATAACTTTTAAGGGAACTCCTCACGTAATACAGAGGAAACAAAGCTTTGGAGAGGACCACACGCATGGCTAGATGAATGTTGGAAGGGGCCCGCACCAGTGAAGGAAGGCGCAACCAGGTATGTAAGAGGCATGAGATAGGGAGGACCCCCGCGCGCAGGATGAAGGAGCCCACACAAATTCCAATGGATGAGAATCGAGCAGGGGTAGGGAGAAAGCCCACGACCATGAGGAAGATGCGGCCTGCAGCATGGTGGAGACTACTGCGCCAACCAGAGGAGAGAAGAACAGGGGTGAAGCCCATACTAGCAGAAGGAAGGGTGCGGCTGTATCAATGAGAGGACATTTGCATAGGGCGTGACTAGCAGGAGATCTAGCTCGTGCCTGCAGAAAGGAGAACCACGCATGGAGGAAGAGTCCATCAAGGGAGCAGCCAAATAAAGCAGGTAGAAGACCCGCGGCCAGTGTTTGGAGGTGGGACGTGAGCAGCAAGGAAAGGCATGGCCAGTAATAGGCATGGCCTATGGGAGAAGGTAATACCAGTCTGTGCCAAAAGAAGAAGCTGCCACCATGACCAGGGCTCAAAGAATGGTCGAGCAAAACAGAGGAGCTTGAGCTCTCTGCAGAATGAACACGATGAATGCTCGAGCAAAACAGAGGAGCTTGAGGTCTCTGTAGAATGAACACGGTGAATGCTCGAGCATGAGCAAAACAAATTAGGGAAAAAGGGAAAAACAAATGAAGGTTGAGGAAAATCCGATGGTGGAGGATGGAGGGCCAATGCAGCATGATCTAGACCATTGCCCGCCAAATAGTAATCAGGAGGAGCACAGTGAATATGGATTGCAGGATGGCGGGGAGAAATAAATAAAGCATCATAAATTAAAAGTTTGGGCTAAAGTGTTATCAAATGAGATATAAATGCAGGGTGGGTCCCCAGTAAGTTCAAATGGTGCCAGGAGAAATAAAAAATTAAAACATTTAGTATTAAATGTTTCCTAAGGTTTATTTCAAAGACAAAATTGTAATTGTTGCCCACCATATCGCAATCCGCAAGTAAGCCCAAAAGTTTGATTGTGATGGTGCGGGGAGTGAATGGTGGGCCCCATAAAATTAAATAGCTCGGGTGAAATTGAGTAGCCCAAAATTGTAGAGGGGTAATGTAGTTTGATCAAATAATATTTAAATGGAAGGTGGGGCCCGTTTCGTTATCTTCTCGGGTGAAGTTTTAAATCTTTTTGTGGAATAAAGGGAAATTTGTTTCATAAAAAGGCTGGGAGGAAATTTTTAAAGATTATTCTTTTTACCCAAGAGCTAAATATGGGGAATTTGTTAAAACAGCCCATCAATGTTTTAGTAAATATTTAAATGGAGGTTGGGTAGATATTTTTAAAAATCAAATGAAACATTTTACTGTGCTGGGGTAAAAAGTAAATTGGTGATTATTTTGTTGTTGGGTAAAGTATTTCAAATACTTTACATGGAAATTAATGTAAATGTAATATTTTACTTACTAATGGTAAGTAAAATAAAAAAAAGCAGTGAGTAAAATACGTAGTGTAAAATGCAGCAAAGGGGAAAAGGTAGAAAACAAAGATAAGAGGATTTTCACGGGGGTGGAGAGTTTTTCTTTCTACTGCAAATAATGAGTAGAGTGGACACAATGTCAATTTTCTGTTGAGAAACGAATTGGGCACATGCTATTTTTGAAATAGATTGAAGTTTGTTACAGGGAAATGGAGAGGATATTGTGCAGATCACTGTTCAACGATGGAGATGTTTCCAGATGGCTATTCCTATTCGGATTTAGGGTTTCTTCTAGAATCTCTTCTCCTCTTCTTATTCTTTTTCTTCTCTCATTGTAAAAGAGGGGGGGCAAGTTAGCAAGTTAGGTTAGCAAGTAAGCTAGTCGAAATTCTGGTGTGGAGCTGCATATCAAATTGTAAAATTTGTAGTTACAGAGGCAATGCAAGTGGGTTTGGTGTCATTCTGTTGTAGGATTTGAGTTTATTGGGTTTTAGAGCTTCATAGCAGTACTGGAATTTGAGTTTAACTGATAAATCCAAGCTCATGTCTCTCGTATGTGCAAGTGTATTCAAATTTTGAATGAAGTAATCAAGGGTTATTCTGTTCTTCTCACTGTTGTGGTGTGTGCAATTCTAGTTTTAGCTTTGATTCAAAGAATTAATTAAACTACTTAAATGAGATTGCAGATTGATATGTTCTGTACAAGGATTGGGTAAGAAGTATTGAGCAGAGGTACAAATTGGTGATACTGTAAGGCAGTATGATCAGAGATATTACATGTCCATGTGTTAAAATCTGCTATGAACCATTAGGTGTTGATGAATTTGACTCCTCCAATGGATATGGCATTGGTCTGATTTGCATCTGTTCTTTGTGATGTAGTGTTTTGTTTGTCTTCACCTAGGGCTTGCTACCACCATTTTTAAAACTAATGATTTATCTTTCACCATGAAACTGTATTGTAACAATCTCATGCTCCAAGTGGTTGATATTACTGATGAACAGCCAATTCATTTCAGTCTTATCCCATTATGCGGAGCTATTAAGTGAGATTATCTATTTTTTCAAAGTTAATGATTGTTTATGATTTTTGTTGCAGAAGTTGTAAACTCATTACTGGGATCCCCCTCCCAAGACTTGCAGAGCCCAAAGTGTAGGAGGTTATTGTTAAAAACAATCCTCGTCAGTTGGTCTAGGTCCTCTGAGCTGCCCTTGATTGGAAATTTGGTAATTCCATAGGTAGAATAGGAGACAAACCTGGTTTAACAAGAAAAAACACCAACAAATCTCTTTGGTGAGACTCAAGAGGACCTTATTACAGAACTTTCCTCATTTTTTTATCAAAATCCAACAGTGTAAATAAGAGATGTCATTTTTCCCAAAACTAGAAACCCTAGGACAGATTCAGACTTGTTTTAGTAAATTTGCAATAACTTTCTCATATCTCCATAAAAAAATGAATGAAACCAATGCCAAAATAAATATAATTCATTCTTATATCAATAAAAATTAATTTTAGATCCGTACAATATCATAAAGATCCATACAACTCAATGGAGCAGCAACTTTTGCAGCCAGATTACACAGAAAAGTGCATAAAAATATATCTAATTTGTATCTTATTCCTCCAAACTACTCTCCCATGACTTGGGTCATGTTTTACAACATGTATTTATGAGTTAAAAATAGTTCATAACCAATATTTCATATTACAATTGCTCAAATTCCCATTTTGTGCAACATTGACCCTTCACATTCCATAATTTTGCACTTTTGCAACTATGACAATTTTTGATAATTTTTACATTATTTGCAATATGACTCCAAAATGACCATACAACATAACCAAACACCTTTCAAATGACTTTAAAAAATCAAAAATGGTTTTGGAAGACCTTATTGTATGACACCTAATAATTTATTTACAAATAGGCCTCATGGAGGCATGAAACTGACTAGGTGCTCTTGCACCATAAAGTTTGGACCACATCCATTACCTCCACATAAAACTAGACATCCTTGGTCTTCTTGGTTCCCACGCCATGGTATGGTTATGCAAATGAAAATGAAGCAAAGTAATCATCTTTCTTCCTCTTCCATGAAAACCAAACTCTCTAAATGGTATATCAAACTCTAGTTCAAAATCTTTTAGATGAGGTTGATCTCATAGCTCTCTTACTCGCTTGACAAATACTTGAAACTCTACATTGATTTTATTTTTCTTGTCCCTCTTGTTGTTCTTCCTCAATTTCATCAGAATCATACATCGACCTTCTTTCCCCTCCTAAATTTTAGACCACATCCATTACCTCCACATAAAACTAGACATCCTTGGTCTTATTGGTTCCCACGCCATGGTATGGTTATGCAAATGAAAATAAAGCAAAGTAATCATCTTTCTTCCTCTTCCATGAAAACAAAGCTCTCTAAATTCTATATCAAACTCTAGTTCAAAATATTTTAGATGAGGCTACTCCCATAGCTCTCTTACTTGCTTGACGAATCCTTGAAACTCTACGTTAATTTTATTTTTCTTGTCCCTCTCTTGCTATTCTTCCTCAATTTCATTAGGATCATACATTGACCTTATTTCCCCTCCTAAAGTTTGGACCACATCCATTACCTCGACATAAAATTGGACATCCTTGGTCTTCTTGGTTCCCACGCCATGATATAGTTATGCAAATAAAAATCAAGAAAAGTAATCATCTTTCTTCCTCTTCCATGAAAACCAAGCTCTCTAAATGCTATATCAAATTCTATTTCAAAATATTTTAGATGACGTTGCTCCCATAGCTCTCTTACTCGCTTGAAAAATCCTTGAAACTCTGCATTGATTTTATTTTTCTTGTCCCTCTCTTGTTGTTCTTCCTTAATTTCATCAGGATCATACATTGACCTTCTTTCCCCTCCTAAATTTTGGACCACATCAATTACCTCCACATAAAACTAGACATCCTTGATTTTTTTGTTCCCATGCCATGATATGGTTATGCAAATGAAAATGAAGAAAAGTAATCATCTCCTTCTCCGTTGGCTGGAAGAATGCATGCTTAATGTTTTGATACATGATATCAGCTCTCTCTTCTACTCTTATGGTTGAATACCGAAATCCATTATGGTGGGCCTCCAGAGTTCCAGTAATCTTTCTTCCTCTTCCACCAAATTTTGGCCTAATCCACACATCTGTCAGCCTAATTGGATTTTTTGAAAGCTGAAGTTTCTCCTGAGTCACCAATGTAGCTCTCTCTACCTTTTCAGACTCTTTCATTGCTACAGATCGTCTCTGGGATTTAATCATTTGTACCACATGGTTTATGTGCTTTAAATCCTTTCATCTAAAGGAAATTTCCTTAACATAAATACTGCTAGGGAATTTTAATGTTTCCATTGTAGTCGGTGTTAAAGCTGGTATCTACAACATTGAAAATTATCCTTATATAAAAATTCCCTCCATCTTGTTAATTGGCTTGTAATACTCTTGATGGTGGCTACATGAAATCTGATTTTGATTCCTCTTCTACATCAAAGGGTTCGTATCCTTGATCTGACTCTTCTGAATTATCAGAATCAGAATCACCAGCTTCCATATTCAAAAATTCCCAACCAACATCTTCAATAAATTTATCTGGATCATTAGTAATAGTCTTCAAAATTGGCCACTAGTTCAAGTTCATTCTGCTTTCATAATACTTTATATCCATGGAGTTCAGCCATTCCTTGATGCCATCAAGTGAATATTGAGGAATGGTGTACATGTGGAGTGCATCTCACTTGAAGTCTTTGAAAACAATAGCCATATCAAATGCCTTTTGCCCAAGTCCTACTCTCTCAAGGTTAACAATCTCAATCTCACTAATAGCAATTACTAAGAAAGGTAATTCCACCAACTCTACCAAACATTTTATCGTAGGAACAATAAAAGAAGAGGCTTTGAAATGAACTCCATGAAAACCAAGCTTTCTAAATGGTATATCAAACTCTAGTTCAAAATATTTTAGATGAGACTACTCCCATAGCTCTCTTATTCACTTGACAAATCCTTGAAACTTTGTATTGATTTTATTTTTCATGTCCCTCTCTTGTTGTTCTTCCTCAATTTCATCAAGACCATACATTGACCTTCTTGCCCCTCCTAAATTTTGGACCACATCCATTACCTCCACATAAAACTGGACATCCTTGGTCTTCTTGGTTCCCACGCCACGATATGGTTATGCAAATGAAAATGAAGCAAAGTAATCATCTCCTTCTATGCTAGTTGGAAGAATGCATGCTTAATGTTTTGATACATTATATCATCTCTCTCTTCTGTTCTCATGGTTGAATACCAAAATCTAGTATGGTGGACCTCCAGAGTTCTAGTCACCTTTCTTCCTCTTCCACCAAATGCTGACCTGATCCACACGTCTGCTAGCCTAATTGGCTTTGTTTTTTGAAAGCTGAAGTTTCTCCTGAGTCACCAATGTAGCTCTCTCTACCTTTTCAAACTCTTTCATTGCTACAGATCATCTCTGGGATTTAATCATTTGTACCACATGGTTGATGTGCTTTGAATCCTTGCATCTAAAGGAAATTTCCTTAACATAAATACTGCTAGGGATTTAATAATTTTTAGAATCTTTCATTGCTACAGATCATCTCTGGGATTTAATCATTTGTACCACATGGATGATGTGCTTTAAATCCTTGCATCTAAAGGAAATTTCCTTAACATAAATACTACTAGGGATTTAATTTTCAATGTTTCTAGCCTAATTGGCTTCGATTCTGAAAGTTGGAGTTTCTCCTGACTCACCAATATTAGCTGTAATTTTTTTCAAATTTTATTATGGTATGTGAACTTTGATATGATGTAATATGATTATGGTTTTGTCTCATATGTTGTAATATTAGATATATAATAGAAAAATAAATTGCATGAAATAAATAATAACTTTTCATTCTAAATGTTTTTTTTTCCAGAACATGGGTCTTCCAGAAGATCAAGATGATCCTTAACATGATATAGATCCACAAAATATTGGTTATGTTGGTACAAATCACATGGCAGAGGATGATGATGATGCAGATATGGAAGACACTGAGGTCAATGACAATTATGATGACGACGATGATGATCATGATGGTGATTATCATAATGGTGAGGATGATGATGAGACAAGTGGTGGTAGTAACCAATGACATTCATGATCATATAGACTATATCATGGATCATTTCTGATATATTGTTATGATGACTCTTTCCATGGTTACTATCATATGTATCATTTTCATGGCCTACACTACTATATTATTGAGTTGTATCATATTGACATGTATCATTTTCACTATATCATTTGGACATGTATCATCTTGACTTGTATTAGTTTGAGTTACATAATTTATCAATTTTATTTATATCATTTGTACATGTATCATTTTCACTTATGTCGATTGTTGGACATGTATCATTTTGACATGTTTTTGATGTACTGGAATATTTAACTTTCACTTGTTTTAGTTATATATGATGATGATATTATTAGTATTGACTTGTCAATTTATATATATTAAAAGTGTTCGATGAGTTTTGGATGGATATTTATTACATATGATGATTTTAATTTACCGCTCAGGATGGATCTTGTCAAATTCAATTAAATTATAGATATTTGACTCACTTTTTTTAATTATAGATGATGATCATGTTACAATAATAGTTCAGGCCGTGATGAAAGGTAAAATTAATGCTTGGCACCTCCAGAACGTAATTGAACAAATCAGAGAAGTGTTAAGCTCTTTTGGTGGGTAATGACACTGAACAATAGATGTACTTTTTTATCTTTACAAGCAATACAAAAAAATTGTGTTATCGACCCAAAAAAAAAAAAAAAATTTAATCATATGAGTTATTTAAGAGGAATGATATATTTAACTAATTAAATTGAAACAAAACATATTAAATTAATAAATGGAAGCAAAACAAGAAGTATTTTTAGAAGCAATAATGGAAGCCAAACTAGAAGCAGTTTTGGAAGAAAAATTGGAAGCAAAATCGGAAGCAAACTTGGAAGCAAAACTGGAAGCAAACTTGGAAGAAAAACTGGAAGCAAAACTGGAAGCAAAATCGGAAGCAAAACCGGAAGCAAAATCGAAAGAAAAACTGGAAGCAAATCTAGAAGCAAAATTGGAAGCAAACATGGAAGCAAAACTGGAAGCAAAAACAAAAGCAAAATTGGAAGCAAAACCGGAAGAAAAAATGGAAGCAAAAGTGGAAGCAAAGATGGAAGCAAAATTGGAAGCAAATTTAGAAGCAAAATCGGAAGCAAAATTGGAAGCAAAATCGGAAACAAAATTGGAAGCAAAATTGGAAGCAAACCTAGAAGCAAACCTGGAAGCAAAACTAGAAGGAAAAATGGGAGTAGACATAGAATCAAAACCGGAAGCCAAATTGGGCACCAATTTAGGTGCTATTTCTAACATTATTTTCAACGCTATTTACCAATGCTATTTTAGGTGTTAATGGGTGCGATGTGATTTCTTGGTGCTAACCATGACGCTAAGTCCGACGACACTTCTGGTGCCAAATTCGGCACAAAATTTGGTGCCGAGAAGACCATGCCTATTTGCACCGAGTTTAGCGCCAACTGGATCGCCTAATTCATGAACTAAAATACACTAAAATCCAGTGCTATTTTAGGAGCTATTTGCCTGTTCTGCTATAGTGATGAACATAATATACAAATTTTTAATCTTAAAGAACACAATCCAAACACATTAAAATTCACAGTGTTGATAGTGTTTACTAGCCTAAATAGTTTTACCAATATTGAACAAGGTAACAAACATAAACGCATATCTCAATAGCCCTCTCCATAGTTTAAATTTTTATTATGCTTCAAGTATAGACCAAATATATTCATCAAATTCAAAGTAGAGTTATGAAGATGTTGACCTAAAAGGGTCTTTACATAGTAACCAAATTATTAAGCACAAAGCTATACCAATGACTTCCCTTGTTTACTCAATAGAGTAGGTCAAGGTTAAAATCCTCTAAATAGACCAACCTAAACCATTAAAAATAATCTACTATGCAAAAGCAATTTCTTATGAAATTTTATAGAGTATAGATAAGAGAAATCTTCATAGTTTTCCTAAAACTATAACTCTTTTCAATCACAAAATATTTGCATGCCAATTTAACATCTATTTATATGAGAATATGGGTATCTACTTACTATTTTTTTTATAAAAACATAGTAAAAAAAATAAAAATTGAGCTCTTAACATACTACAATCATCTACCCAATACCTACCAAGACTCTTTCTCCTTCACCCCCTCTTCCTTTATCTCTCCAAACCCTTTCATTTATCCCTCTTTCTCTAAATGTCACCAAATTCTCTCCATACTACATTCCTTGCAGGAGTAATGAAAGCTCCTTTTACTTCACTTAATGTGAAGTTAATGCAATTAATACTATGCTCTCTCCACTGCATAGAGTTAATATCTCACAAATCTCATTGATAACTTTCAAATTACTATCAATCAACACCAACCTATGATGGTGAGTATATATATGCATGTATGTGTGTGTATGTGTGTATGTATTCCCTTATCTATATGTGTATATATATGTATATATATACATATATATACATAAATATGTATATATATATACATAAATATGTATATATATACATAAATATGTATATATATACATAAATATGTATATATATACATAAATATGTATATATATACATAAATATACATATTTACATATATATGTATACTTTATTTAATATATACACTTATACACATACATACATATTTTTATCTTTGTAAATTATCTCAAACTAAGATAAATGAATACATGATTAAGAATATTTATTTATATGTGTGTGTAAATATCTTATACTTATGTAAATATATTTATTCAATAAACAAAATAGATATTTTCTCACATGAAACAAATCAATATGATCAAACCATTTTCTTAAATGAAATATCATGCAATTTCATGAGATAATAACCTATCAAATTAGAATATACTAGACAAAAAATATGAAGGAATACAAAGTCTTAAACATTTTTTTATGGAATATGACTCAAGAGACAAGAATAGTCAAAACCATAAAGATTGATCAACTCAAGATGAGCATCCACATGAATTTGTAACTTGACATTATTGTGTGTGAGAGAGATAGATTTCTCATATTCATGGTGGTCATGATATTCTTCCATATGTTATTCCCTCTCTCTGGTGATACTCTACTTCCTCATTTGGGAGGGAAAAAATAATCTCATGCATCCACCTCATTAAACCAACAAGGTATTTAGTTTGATAATCATGTTATCAAAATATAGTATAAATCACTCATTAATATCTCGTGATAATAAACTTCGCATATGCATCTTTTAAAATAATATTTAACTAATATTTTCCTTAACATAATATAACAGAATCATAATAATATAAATTCTCTTAAAATAAGTTTTAGTGTCATAATTTAAAATGCATAAAAAAAATATGGCATAATCCAAATGGCTCAAAAATAGGATGTGACAAGGAATGAAACTCTAAATACCCCTCCAAATGTGAAACACATAAGATTATGTGGAAATGTGTAGGGACAAATGGTGAGTCCACATAAGGTGAGAAAAAATGATATGTATCTCTAAATGAGCTTAAGATTAGTGTGAATAGGACCAACTAGGTACTGGGTACATGTAAGCTCGTTTGGTAATAACATTTTTATACTAAAAAAATCAAATGATTTATTGGCCTTATTTTTTCTATTTGAGAAATGAAAGTGTTATTTAATTCTTTTAAAATTAATCATTTTTCCTAATTCTTGAAATCCCTCAACAACATCTTCCTTATAATTTCCAAAATTCCTCAAAGAATGTAATATAGAATCCATCTTGACTAGGGTATTTATATCTCTCTGAAAAGGATGAACATCCTTTCATTCCTATAAAAATAATGAACATCCTAACTTACTTCTTCATATTGAGGATATTATAAAATTTTAATCTTCCTTTAATATTTTTTTTTAGTTACTCTAAAGATATCTTCTTTTGTTACCACTCTCTCCATATTTTCATTAATTAAAATATCATGAAAGTAGTTCATCTTGGTGCTTTTTCTATCTGAACCCTGAAAACCCTCTAAAGGATAGCCATTTGTTATGCTCAAGGACATCAAGATTAGGGGCCAACAAATGGGAGATGGATTTATCACTTTTCTCCCCTACACTTCAAGCTCTACAGGACCTAGGTGGGTATCCCTATATGACACTAGATGTGGATATTTAGCTTATGGTGCAACACAGTGTAAAGTAGATAAGCTTCATATAGATGAAAAGGGTTTGTATGGATAGTTACACCCCTTTTTCTCATTTAAGCCTAGGTATAAAGTGGGAACATAAAGAAAATCTAAACTAATAAAGTAGGGAAATTGTTTTTAGAATATAAAGTTTGTTTTTGAGGATGGGGGAGGGAAACTATGCAAGACCAGTGCCTGCCTTGGGATATAGAGTCGTATGTTATGCATTTTATGATGAAAATAACAAACATATCTTGGGGGTCTTCTGAATAGACTATCACCTTGTGATAAATTGACCTACACAAGATTTATATGTAACTCTACTTAAAAATCCATCTAAAAATATAATATCTTCACTATCCTCATGCAAGAATTTATATCACTCCTTGAATGACAAGCAAACAAATAAATAGTTCAAAAAAAAAAGTGTTTTGATAACCTGAAATAACCTTATTATTTAGATTCAAAAGACATTACATTATAGAGTTGGATAAAATAGCATAACAGTATATATTCATATATGCCATAGTTACAAAATACAGAGATACTATCAAGTAATGACTAACAAACATAGACCTTCACCTTTTAGCATATAACACTATTTTGTATATAGCATATTCCTTACCAAAACTTTAGAACCCTAAGAAGGAGAACTGACCTTAGAACCCTTAGAAGAGAACTACCTTAGAACCATTAGAAAAGAAAACAACATTTGCCTTTATAGATCAGGCATAACTCAAAACTCATGCCCAAGAAGAAACCCTAACACTCAAAACCTAAACCCTAACAATAAATTTTTCCCAAAAGTACATTTGAATCCTCCTATGAAATTAGTGATCAAGGTATGGAAGAAGTTAGAGAGGACAATAACAACAATGAATGAGTTTGTGCATCACAAAACCTAGTTGTAGAAGTCGAGAGGTGATTAAATACTATCCTTGAAGCACCAAAAATGGATCAGGAAGTTGGGAAATTCATTGCAGCACTAATCGCATCATAATTAAAACACATGTCTTGTCATGGAATTTTCAAGCCTTTGGGCCCGAAACGATCACTTATTAAACATTAAATGGTCTGCCAAGTCAAAAATACCATCATTTTCCAACATTGGGTGTCGGGCCTACTGCTTACAATTTACAGAAAGGCATTTAGCATTGGGTCAGAGACTTGCACCTTGTTGGGCATTGGAGATCAAGCTAGAAGAATACTCCTTGTCTTAAATTTAATACAAAGAATAAAAGGGAAGAGTGACACTCGCTGGCCAATAGAATTCATCAAAATTTGGGGATCAGGAGGATCAATTACTTCCTAACAAAAGGAAGTAAGTGAAGAGAGGGAGAGGGAGAGAGAGAGAGAGATTTGACCCTTGACGCTCAAAAATTTGAACCTTGATCAAATTTATCGAAGATCGGGCTTCAGAAGTAAATATTAATTGTTTTTTAGAAGAAAAGGAAACTTAAAGAAGGTGGAAGGGAAGAAGATTTTTAAGATTTGGGAGGCAGGAAAACAACTTACCTCTTACAATAATATAGGTAAGAGGTAAATATTAAGGTTGATTTTCAATCCTCTAAAGATCAACATAGATGATTTTCAAATTATTTATCGAGATTGGGCCATCGAGCCAAGGACATACGCTTTGTCATAAAATTAAGACAAAAGTAAAGAGGAAGAGTTAAAACCCGACATTTTTAGGTAAGGCATCAAAGGTCAGGGTCAAGAAGAAACCTTACATCCTACCTTAATAAAGGTAAGAGATAAGAGGGAAGCCTGATCCCCAATCCCTGAAAAGCCAACGCTTCATCATCTTTTAAAGAGAATTTTGGGAATCAGGTATCAGAGGGAAAGGCCACCTCTTAATATAATGAAGTTTAAGAGGTAAAGGGGAAGCCTAATCCCTGATACCCAAAATATGGACACTTAGTCAATTTTCAAAGGAAGGGATTGGGACTCGGGGAAAAGGCCTACTGAAGGTGAAAAGAAAGTGAAAGAGGATAAGAGTTAAGCCTGATGGGTGAAAATCAAAATGTCTAAGAAAGATATGGAAAGGATATGGAAAGAAGGGGAAAAGAAGAAGGAGACCAAGAGTGATAGAGGAAGCATGCTAGGATGCAGGTAAGTGAAAACCTAAAAGCCTAAAACATCAACACTTAGCCAATTTTGGAACTTGGAAATGGAGATTTTATCTATAACTTGGAAAGGGGATTTTGCAACTTATAGAAGGTCTTGAGTATGATGCACCATTATGATCTCTTAGATCGGTTATAACTTATGGGAATCATAAGGGGGATTGAACAAGCTAAAAATAGTGCCACCAGTGGCTCTAGGTTGGGATGCATGCTTCAATGAAGGATGGAAAGATTCTAGATCTTTGGGGAAGTAGACCATGTCTTATTCATTGGGCTTTGAAACTATCCAATCTTCAAACTTCACTTGGTGGCCCCAGGCCACCAAAAAGGAAGAACCAGTGCTTGCCTCTATCAAACACCAACCTATTAAAGGAGTTGATCTCCCTCAACCCAAAAAAAAAAAAATCCACACCATAGTAGCAAGGGAAGCCTCTTTCCTACAAGCACAAACTTATTATTACCTTTGAACAAGTGAAAACTTTCTCCATAATTGATCTTTTCATTGCATGGTAACCATATAATGTAGGCCACCTCACTACTACACACTATTTTTTTTATTTTGTACTAGGTGGAAGAAACTAAGAACTTTGATCAACACCATATGAAACCATGGTAGATTCATACCTATTGACCACCTCAGGTGAATCAAGGAAAAAAGATAAATCCTCTAATTCAGTCGAAAAGGAAAAACTTGCCACTTCACAATGCTGACTTGCAAAGGGAACCTCATCCTCTAACAAGTCAACTAAAAACTTTGAAGCTTAGGTATACAAAAAACTTAAACAACCAAAAATTCACCAACCTATATAACTTGATATTTCTCAACACCCTCACAAGATGCATGCTATGTCTAAGTGAAGTGCTCAGCATCAAGAATACTGGCATCCACATTGTGAGAAAATTTATCTTCATCACAAAGGGGGTGTCATATATGACTTCACTCAAAACATGGACCATGGATTACCAACATGCCTTGGGGTAATCTATATTGATGTAGACCTCATTAGCACTTCTACTCACATCATGAGATGCTTTGAATGAAGAGTTTCACTCTTATATGTCTCTCTATTTTAATATTTTGGCAATATTTTGAGACATATGTACCACAAAAATCAGACCTGTGACACATCTTTGGATCTCATCTCAACAACATTACCCTATCATGACTGACTTGAAGTACACTGCTCATCAGGAAGACTATGAGTTGCACCCCCTAAAAACATTTTTTCATAAGCATCCATGTGATTGACACAATCACACTCGTCAAGTACAAACTCATCATAAAAGATACCATCAGTTTTACCAACATTTATCTTTACATCTTCATTTTCATGTATAGCTACATCTATGCTATCCTCATGCAAACATATAGTGACAACTTCAAAACAAAAAAAGGGATAGAAGAAGGCAGTAAATCAAACAAGGAAGTAGTTTCTTGTTCATCACTTATATCGCCATTATATGTATTCCCAACACAATTAGATACCTAAACTAATTCATTCAATGAATCTCTTTCATACACATCTTCTTCTTTGTACATTCTACTCCAACAATTAAAAGTGTCATGCCCCTCACCATTAAACTAGAAATCATCATTGATTTCTTCATTGTAACTATCCATGGATGATTTCTCCAACTGAAGGCCACCATACACTCATCTGATTTAGAGAATTGACTCTCTATTTCTATGGTTTCAACATCAATAGAAGGAATGATATCAAATATTATATTCATTTCATCACATCTCATAGCTTGGTTGTTGTTCTTGCACTTTGTTTTTGCACATATGTCCTTTGTGGTTTGTTCAAAAATAAGATCTTCACCACATCTAGATGCATTTTTTCCTTTTTCTATACCATATAGACTCATTTGATCAAGCCTAGAAAAAGTACCATAATTGAGATATGTAAATATTTCCATACTTCCCTATCATCTCTTCAATCACTAAAATCCACTCAAATATAAACCCAAACTATAAGGTTCCAAATCTTATGGCATTGTACTCAAACCTAGCTAGTCAAGTTTTTCACAAAGAAAACCAATACACATTGATTCATCAGGTCTATCTAATTCTGGTATAGTAAACAAAAATTTCATGAGTCTATCATGAAAATTATATTGGGGTTCACCCTCATATATTTTTATATCACATAATGCATCAATAGGTGAAAAAATTTCAACCACAAGTTGACATTCTTCAAAAATTTATTCACTGTGTAGAAGCCTACTGTCATATAAGAATTCGTTATTCACTTCACCAAACTGATTCACGGATAGTATCTCAAGATCATGCCATGAAAAATAATAATGCAAAGGAAAATTATAAAACCAATCCTTACCATCATTTTCTAAAGCTCTTACAAAAAAATCATGACAATATCTTCCTCTGCTATCTAACATTATACCATCAAACTAGTGAAAACTTGCAAATATCTTGATGTTGATTCTTCTAGACCTCCCCTGAACTTAAGAAGGTATTCATTTATTTCTCTTGGAACGGAGTGTGGATAACCTTGGGTTTTACTGAAATCTAGAGGGTCATATCTTTCTCTAGAGAATTTCTTTCTTTGAGAATATGATTATGGCTCAGTCATGGTGCTATAGCTTGTAGAGGGGGAATCAAAATGTTTATACATATTTAGAAGAGAAGACCAACCCCTCTACAACTATCCCTTTTAGAATATTTATTTTCTCAACTCCCTTTTATGCTAGTGCCTTAAAGCACTGAATAAGGGATGGTTTTTACTAGAACTTTAGTGTTGACCTTCATACAAAATACAACAATGGATAAATACCTAAAAACTATTGCAAACCTCAAAACTCTTCCTTATGATGTAATAATATTTTCAAAGTTTCCACCTCTTCAAAGAGGATAATATCTTCAAGCAATGGGAAGATCCTTCAAGGATAAAATTTATTTTAGAGTTCTCTCTACCAGCAAAGCACCAGACTTCAAGAACATGCCAAAAATGTCGTAATAGGTTCCTTCTTCAAGTATGAAGCTCCTCAAATAATTTGACTCTTATTCAATGGATGCATCTCAATATTCCCTAGTAGAGTCACCAATTTTTTAGTGGATTGGATTAGATGAGCCGAATTTATATTAGAGAGATAATCTTTAACTATATTTTCTAATTCATATCCCCAGTAGAATCACCAATTTGTTGGTGTTCTTTTTTAACCCTGAAAACCCTCTAAAGGATAGCCAGTTCTTATGCTCAAGGAAATCAATATTAGTGGCAAACAAATGGGAGATGGATTTAACACTTTTCTTCCTTGCACTTCAAGCTCTACAAGACCTAGGTGGGTATTCCTATATGACGTTGATATAGATATTCATCTTATGGTGCAACACAGTGTAAAGAAGATAAGATTTATACAAATGACAAGGGTTTGTAGGGCTAGTTACACCCCTTTTTCTCATTTAATTTAAGGTATGAAGCAAGAACATAAAGAAAATCTCAACTAATAAAGTAGGGAAATGGTTTTTAGAATATAAATTTTGTTTCTAAGGATGGGGGAGGGAAACTATGCAATACCAATGCCTACCTTGGGCTATAGAATCATATGTTATGCATTTTATGATTTCAACACTAAAAAAATATTGGGGGTCTTATGAATAGACTATCACCTTGTGATAACATGACCTACACAAGCCTATTATGCAACTCTACTTACAAATCCATCTAAAAACATAATATCTTCATTATCTTCATGCAAGCATTTACATCACTCCTTGAATGAAAAGAAAACAAACAAACAGTTAAAACAAAAAATATGTTTGAAGAACCTAAAATAATCTTATTATTTAGTGAAACATAGAAAAATGGGTTTAGCCAATTTGAAATAGGGAAAATGGGGGTGATGAACCTATCTTCCTATTTTCATTAGGAGATGAGATCCCCACAAAGAATTAAATTACAACCCTTAGGTGAGTCAACTCAATGAGGGAATCTATTGGTTTCCTTATGATTGAGGACGGGGGTATTAGCCCAAACAATACTTTTGGGAGAAAAACTAAAAATAGTAAATCACCACAATTATGCAAGATAACACTTAGATCTTGTAGATGAAGCATAAAACTATGAGAAATAGATGGAAGATCTGAGAATGGTTAAACACTATGTACCTGTCACCAAAAGCACTTTTTGAAAAGCTATTTGGGACTCATTCACTCACTAGGGAAGGAGTCCTCTTTAAAATAATTAAAAATTGATTTAACGATCCTCGGGCCTTGGGTTTGCACTTCTAATTCCCCTAGGTCCCACTATCGGAAACCCAAGAATAAATTTGAGACCTAATTTTTTGTATACTGACAACAAATATGACAACAAATGAAACTTTTCTAAATTTCTCTTTTAATATCTTCAACTTTTATTCAACCTATGAACCTACACATACATAAGAGGGGAAAATTTGTTTGTTTTTGGTGGATGGGGGTTTTCCTTGGTCAAACCCCATTTGGGTAATTAAACCTTGAATTGAAATAATGAAATATGAAAAGTAATGATGAATGAACAATTCTATGTTGCAACTCACCAAACCCTTGAATAATCCTTTGGAATACTGAGATTTTGATCTTGATCTTGCATGAAATGGCTTCAATGGATGTGTATCTTGATGCTTGAATCTTGACTTGAATGCTTGCTTGGATCTTTGAAACCTACATCACAATGTTATCTCCAAAAAAATGCTTGATTACAAAAGACTTTGACATGATGTTTGATATCTTGAATGTTGCAACAAATTCTGGAGAAATTTTCTCTTGAACACCTTTGACAATAATCTTAGCTCTTGGAATTGATCTCTCAAAATTTTAATTTAAAACCTATCTCTTGATTTGATTAAAATAACCTTGTATTTATAGATATCAATCCTTAATTTCTCAAAAATTAAACATTACAAGCCAACATTGAAATTTGAATATGGTATTATAAAAATACCACCAAAAATATGTTTTAAAAATGGGTTCAAAGGCTTGGGGAGGACCCATTTTCCCATGGGCGAATGGGTCCTAGGTCCCTATTCTTGGAACACACATTGCTCAAGGCAATATATTATGTTTCAGCATTAATTGTTGTCCCCTTCAAAAAATGTAATTTATTAGGCTTGTAGATGTAAAATAGGGATTATTAAGGCATAATTAAGTCCAATTTAATTGAGGGGACCCAAAAAAAGTGTGAAAATGTAAAGGAGTACATTTTTCTATACTACATTTATCCCCCACTTTAGTGAGAGGATGAGTGCAAGCAAAAACTCACACTAAAGTAGACAAATATGCATCAATAAGGGGTCCAATTAGTGTACAAATGCTAGCGAGATAGGATGACAAAGATCAAGGAGGTGGCCAAGCCCCCAGGATCAAGATCCCATGGAAAACCAACATAAGCACAAAGGAACACACATAAGATGTATGATATGAATCAACAAGACAAGATACACAAACATACAATGTAAGAGATTTAAAGAAAGAAAGAAAATGGGGGTGGATCAAGCCTTGACTATTTGTCCAACTCGATGTGGACCAAGCCTTAGCTATTTTTCCAAAAACGTTTACAATTGAAAACCCATTGTTCACTATGCAAACCAAATGTGTTCACACGGGCTAGTGAAAATTCATTTTCCACTAGGTGAGCCCCAAAAAGGTGGCTAATGGGAAATTCATGTCAGGTCTACAGGCTCTCATACATACAACCATACCAAAAGTTATACCTTCTGATAACTTTGATAAGTTTCCACACAACATGATCAATATGCTTTGCTAATGCTACACTAAATTCAACATGAAATGTCAAAATGTTAACGCCAAAATGAAATAATGTCAATAAAATAAAATAATGCTAATATAAGGGTCACACTTCCTAGGAGATGTAAGCTATCATCACTAAGAAGGGAACATGAAAACAATGAATGGGGGACACTATGCCCCCACTTAAAATTTCAACATACTTTCTATGTTGGTATTTTAAGTAGAAAGAGAGGAAGATGTGATCCTTAAAAATAATGCACACCTCAAAGAACTACTTATCCTTGCCCCCCAATCATAGAGACAAAGACAACCACCAAGAAATATCATGTTTCTGCCAAGAGAGATATGGTTGCACCTAATATTGTGTCACCATGAATGGCAATGAGCAAGACACATAAAGCTACCAATGCCACATAGTGATGAGCAACATGCTAGGATGAAAATCAGTATCAATTAGAGGAAATAGGTGCATCAACACAAGGAAGAGTGCCACAATCCTTAAGATGTTGAATTGTATCACTCAAAGCCTTACATTCATTAGTAGAATGATCATGAACTCTATGATATGCACAAAATGAATTTTTGTTGTAAAATTTCTTTCATTTTTTTGGAGGAAGAGTAATCAAGCGGGCTTTGAGAAGCCTCGACAAGATATTCTCCTAATCAATGATATAATATGTGGCTTTAATTTGTGACAAAGATATTTCTTTCTTAGTACAAGGTGTCATACATACACAAGACTTTTCATATTGTGATATTTTTTACTCTCCTATAAAGGAGGGTGTAAAATATAATGAACCCCAATCATTACTAATACAATGGTTGAATATTTCCTAGGAGTGTTTTACTTTATGAAATTGATATTAAGCAAAGATTTCTTTGATTATTTCATTTATTTTGAGGGATAATAACCAAGACCACTAGTAGTTTTTATCAGTTTAGGATGCACCAAGGTTAAATTTGGATTAGAAGATTCTTTTGTAATAGTGTTAGTATTGATTGAATGCTTTTTTTATGCTTTTATTTCTTTTGAGGGACAATAACCAATACCACTAGTAATTTCTTGTTTGTTAGGATCTCTAGGGACATGAATACCTTGTCCTCTAGCACCACATCCTTTTCCACTATAGCCAAGTTGTTTCAAAAGTTTGTAACCTCTTCCATAAATCTTTTCCATTTCTTTTGGATTTGGTGGTTGCTCATGATCAAACTCTTCATATGTGGATGTATAAAAAATAATTTCTTCTTATTTGCTAAAGGTTCTAGACTCATGTTCTTTTAATTACTCAACTTGTGTTGATATTATATCTATTTCTTTCTCTTTGCCTTTTTTTGTGTAATATTGTATTCTACCATGAATGTAGGTGTGAAATCCAATGAACCCCAATCATCATCCACTATCTTTGTGGAATTTTTCAATCTTGTTCTCTTTTTATTCCTCTCACGCAAATTCTACTTTTGTAGTTCATTCCAATTTTTTCAAAGGACTTTCCTTATCTTTCTTAGTTTGCAAACAACTTTCCAATTCAGGGTCAGCTTTGATTGTGAAAACTTAATTTTTATCAAAATATTTCATTAAATTATGAAGAGTTGAAGGTACCACATTCATTTCATGAATCCATGGTCTTCCCAAAAGAATATTGTATGAAAGATCTTGATGCATAACATGGATGGTATTTTTCAATGTATCGTTTCCAACTTGTATAGGTAGTGTGATCACACCAAGTGGTTATTTTCCTATGTTATCAAACCCATGAATGGACAAAGAATCAAGTTCAATATTGGTCTTATCCATTCCAATCTTATCCAAAAGGTTTATGCTACACACATTAAGGGTTGATTCATTTTCAAAAAGGGTTCACTTTATCCCACATCTATTAATGTAAGCCACTATCATGAAAGCCTCATTTTATTTTTGCACTTCTAATGGAGATAACTCATCTTGATGGAAGGTAATATCTAAGTTGACCGAGTTCATACCTTGAATTAGGGTTGTTACATCATTTAGTTGTGCACTAGGAGGGATAACAACTTGTTGTAAATAAATTTGAAGCATGTTATGATAATTAGGTGAGGCTTGAATAAGATCCCATAAGGATATCTTAGTAGGAGTTTTTTTGAGTTGTTCAACAAGATCATACTCCTTTCCACTATGTAAAGGAAAATGAGGAGCACTAGGAAAAATAGGTTGAGTCAATGGTAATGAAGTGGGAGTGGTTTGTGGTTGCCTATTGTTCCTTATGCTATATTTGTGAGCAAAAGTATTATAACTTGATTGTTGTGAAACATTGTTACTATCAAGTTGCCTTGTAAAATTCAAGATATCTCCTAGGGATAATGGTTGATTTTTAGGTGGTCCTATGATTAGCACGAGTTTTTTTTGCACTTGAGGTTGATGTGTGGGTGGGTAGATAGTAATAATTGTCTTAGGAGATGACTTGGGAGGTCCAATAAATAGAGGAATTGTAGGACTCAAGGGACATCTAGTGTTCATAACCTCAAAAGATTTATCCTCATTGTGATGATATTTTAGTGAAGGAGAGTATAATTTTACCTCATCATCTTCATCTAAGGAATCCACATTACTATTTTTTGAAGGGAATGTATCAATGCTATAATCCTCTTACACCATGATATATTCCCTAGTAGGAGAGATTTTAGGAGAGGAGAAAACAAGATGTTCATCACATTCCATGGTTACATTTTGTAAGATAACTTCATCACAAGTAGGGGAGACATCAAGAGAAGAATAACTATGATTTTCTTGCTTATCAATGATTGCATCCTTTTGTTCAACAAGATTTTCCCAAGTGAGAGAAGCATTAGGAGAGGGAGAAACAAGACTATCATGAATCTCAATGAGTGTATCTTCTAACACAAAATTATCTTCTTCATAAATAAGAGAGATATTAGGAGAATAACAAATGTGATTTGTCATGATTTTCCATGATTTCATCATCTTTGAATAAAGAATTCTCGCAAGTAGGAGATGAATAGAGACTAGGTAAAGTGATGTTGTGAAATGTATCAATGATCTCATTCTCTTGTGTCATAATATCTTCCTAAGTAGGATATTTTTTAGGAGAGGAGCTTTCAAGATTGTCATGACTCTCAATGAGTGTATCTTCTAAGACCAAGATACCTTCGTCACAAGTAGGAGAGGTATTGGGAGAAGATAAAATGTGATTGTTTTGATTTTCTATGCTTACATTCTCTTTCACTAAAACATTCTCAAATAGGAGATATTAGGAGATGAGCAAAGGATAGGCAATGTGGAATGAAGGAATGTGTCAACATTTTCACTCTCTTGCACTAAGAGACTCTCATAACTAGGAAATATATTGGAAGAATGACTAACATGCTTGTTAATCAGATTTTTCTTAGCATACTTGGAAAGGAAAGATACTAACATTGAGAATTTTGAGTGTGTACCTAAAATGAAAATTAATCTATCCAACTTATGCAATGCTTCAGAATGTAACACTTTTCTTATAGGTTTGAGACTTTGAATATTGAAATGCAATAGATTTTTTTATGAGTTTGCAACAAATGAGACAAAATAATACCTTTTCTTGCACATATACTAACTATTTTTCAAATTTTCAAAATACAATTTGAACAACAAAAAGAAGAAGCTAAAATAGAGATTTAAATGCACTCAAAAATTGGTCAGAATGTTTGTATAGGGACTCATTCACCCATGGGCGAAAGGGTCCTTGCTCAGTGTTTTAAAAATTGAAAATTTCAAATTCTAGGCTCATGTATGTGATTTTTGTTTCTAGTTGCAAATAGAGATTTCTATAATAGTTTTTTCTAGATTAGGGTGTCTAAATGCAAGTGCAAATAAGATCAAATGATGAACAAGATGACTATTTTTAGAATTTAATTTGAACCTAAATCCGAACCTATATGAGGGTGATCCTGCAATAATGGTTTACACTTTTTGGCCAAACTTGGCATTGAAATGAAGATTTTGAATTTTTTTCTTCACTTTCGAACACCTATAGTTGCTAAACCATGAGGAATTTGAAGATGATGAAAAATAGTGATTTGTGACATTTTGTCTATAGATTCTAAATATATGTTTTTAAAAAATTGGAATCAAATTGCATTTCTTTTTCCATATCCTTTGATAACTAGTTTTTAACAGTAAACACCATTTTCAGAGAGTGATGTGTACTTGCTAACACAACTTTTTTTCTATGAAGGATAAAATTCTATTTTTTTTGAATTTAGATTTGTAACTATGATATCTAGGGAATGCATTTGGTTTCATAGTTTTTTATTGAATATTGTTCTTAATTAAGTTTTGAAGTCAAACCAATTACAATTTAGACATAGGTTTACTTGCTAACACAACATTTTTTGTATGTATCAAAATTCTTTTTTTTTGTTGGATCAAGGACATCAATATCAAGGGCATAGATTTTTTTCAGATTTTTTTTGGTAATCTACGATTTTTCCACATGTGTAAAGCATGGAGCTTCCTTTTCGGTGAAAAACCTACATTCACAAGAAATAGAAAATAAATATAATAATTAAATTAAATATATTTAAAATTATACTTTTTGGGAAGCCTATAACAAGGACTACATACTTACAAAAAATAAATTTTAAATTAATTCATTTGATCCCCCAAAAGGTAAAATAAAAGTGGTTTTTTATCAACATTTTGATAGGTGTAAAGGAGACTTAGTTATAGGTATGTTTTAAAACTAGTAGGGTTATATCCAAGGGTGTTTGATCTAAGGTGGTTTGATCAAACCCTCTTCAATTAAAATCCTTTAAATAGAGCTTTTCAAGGCTTAAATCATTATATTTTTTAAAAATATTTGATTTCATCAAATATCAAGATGTCCCAAAAAGTGTAAACCACTATTGTGGGATCACCCATGATTGAAGAATGATCTTGTTGCAAGTACAATGCATTAATGCAAACCTAATGCAAATTTTCTATTTTTTTATGAATTTAAGTAATGAAAACATGCAAGATTAAACCCTAAATGCAATGTTTACTAATTCAAGTTTAACGAATCCTAAATTTAATGCAACTAATGCAAACTTAGTGCAAAACTTAGATCTAGGGATGAAATAGACTCTAATTTTTAGAATTTCAAGCATTCAAAATGTCAGGTTCACCAAAATGAAACATAGAAAAATAGGTTTAATCAATTTGAAATGGAGAAAATGGGGGTGATGAACCTATCTTCCTATTTTCATTAGGAAATGAGATCCCACAAAGAATTGACTTATAACCCTTAGGTAAGTCAACTCAATGGGGGAATATGTTGGTTTCCTTATGATTGAGGACAGGGGTATTAGCCTGAACAACACTTTTGGGAGAAAAACTAAAAATAGTAAATCACCACAATTATGCAAGATAACACTTAGATCTTGTAGATGAAGCATAATACTATGAGAAACAACAATTTTTTGGTAGATTTGAGAAGGGTTAAACACTTTGTAACTGTCACCAAAAGCACTTTCTAAAAATTTGTATGGGACTCATTCACCCACTAGGGAAAGATTCCTTTTATAGGAATTAAAATTTGATTTCACGATCCTCGGGCCTTAGGTCTGCACTTCTAATTCCCCTAGATCCCACTATCAAAAAGCTGAGAATAAATTCAAGATCTAAGTTTCTATATCTTGATAACAAAAGTGACAAAAAATGCAACTTTGCTAAATTGCTCTTTTGAGATATCCAACTTTTCTTCAACCTATGAACCTACACATACACAAGAGGGAGAAAATTATTTGTTTTTAGTGGATGGGGGTTTTCCTTGGTCAAACCACATTTTGGTAATTAAACCTTGAATTGAAATAATGAAGTATGAAAAAGAATGATGACTGAATAATGTTATGTTGCAACTCACCAAACCCTTGAATATTAATCCTTTGGAAGACTGAAATGTTGATCTTGATCTTGCATGAAATGGCTTCAATGGATATGGATCTTGATACTTGAATCTTTAATTGAATACTTTCTTGGATATTTAAAACCTATATCATAATGTTAGCTCCAAAAACATGCATGATTGCAAAATACTTTGACATGATGCTTGAGATCTTGAATGTTGCAACAAGTGTTGAATAAATCTGCTCTTGAACACCTTTGACAATAATCTTAGCTCTTGGAATTGATCTCTCATAAATCTAATTGAAAACCTCTCTCTTGATTTGATTAAAATAACCTTGTATTTATAGATATCTATCCTTAATTTCCTAAAAATTAAACATTGCAAGCTGACATTGAAATTTGAATATGGGATTATAAAAATACCACCAATTTATTTTTTTTAAATGGGTTCAAAAGCTTAGGGAGGACCCATTCACCCATGGGAGAATGGGTCCTAGGTCCCTATTCCTAGAACACACATTGCTCAAGGTAATGTGTGTTGGTATTAATTTTTGTCCGGTTTCCCCTTCATAAAATGTAATTTATTAGGCTTTTAGATGTAAAATAGGGCTTATTAAGGCATAATTAAGCCCAATTTAATTTAGGGGAACCAAACAAAGTGTGAAAAATGTAAAGGAGTACATTTTTCTATACTACATTTAGATTCAAAATACATTATATTCCAAAGATGGATATAATAGAATAATAGTACATATTCATATATGACATAGTTACAAAATATAGAGATACTATCATGTAATGACTAATATACATAGACCTTCAACTTTTAGCATATAACACTATTTTTTACATAGAATTCACCTTACCAAAAATTTAGAGCCCTAAGAAGGAGAACTAACCTCAAAACCCTTAGAAGAGAACTACCTCAGAACCCTTTAACAAAATGGCATTTGCCTTTATAGATCAGGCATAACTCAAAACTTGTGACTAGGAAGAAACCCTGCCACTCAACACCCAAACCCTAACAATAAATGTTTCCTAAAAGTACATATGAATCCTCTCATGAAATTAGTGATTAGGGTATGGAAGAAGTCAGATAGGACAACAATAGCAATAAATGAGTATGGGCACCAAAACAATCCACTTGTAGAAGTCAGGAGGTGCATTAAATACTATCCTTGAAGTGTGAAAAATTGGATCAGGTAATTCAGAATTTTTTTGCAGCATTAATGGCATCATCATAAAAAAACATGTCATTTCATAGAATTGTCAAGCCTTCAGGCCCGAAAAAATCACTTGTTAAACATTAAATGGTCTTCCAGGCCAAAAACACCATCACTGTCAGAAATCGAGTGTCAGGTCTACCACTTACGATTTGCATAAAGGTATCGAGAATTGGGTCAAATATTTATGCCTTGTCAGGCATTAGAGATCGGGTCAAAAGCATACTCCTTGTCTTAAAGTTAAGATAAGAATAAGAGAGAAGAGTGACACTCAATGGCCAATAGAATCCATCAAAATTCAAGGATCGGGAGGATTTCTTACTCCCTAATGAAAGGAAGTAAGTGATAAGAGAGAGAGAGAGAGAGAGAGATGACCCTCGACGCCTTAAAATTCAAACCTTGATCAAATTTATCGAAGCATCCATTGAGGATCGGGCTTTGGAAGGAAAGATTAATTGCTTTTGAGAAGAAAAGGAAACCTTTAGAAAGTAGTAAGGAAGAATATTTTTTGGAGTTAGTGGGTAGGCAGACGGCTTACCTCTTATAATAATATAGGTAAGAGGTAAAGAGGAAGGTTGATGTCTGATCCCTGAAAGATCAACACTTAGTTAATTCTCAAATTGTTTATCAGGATTGAGCCATTGGGTTGGGGACATATGCTTTGTCATAAAATTAAGACAAAAAGTAAAGAGGAAGAATAAAAACTTAGAATTCGTAGGTAAGGCATCAAAGGTCAAGGGTCAAAAAAAAATCTTACATCCTACCTGAATAAAGGTAAGAGATAAGAGGGAAACTCGATCCCCAATCCTTGAAAAGTTGACACTTAGTCATCTTTCGAAGAGAATTTTGGGAATTGAGAGTCGGAGGGAAAGGATACCTCTTAATATAATTAAGATTAAGAGTTAAAGGGGAAGCTTGATCCCCAATATTCAAAATATCAAAACTTAGTCAATTTTCAAAGGAAGGGATTGGGATTCATAGAAAAGGTCGGCTGAAGGTGAAAAGAAAGTGAAGGAGGATAAGGGTTAAGCCCGATGGGTGAAACCCAAAATTTCTAAGAAAGAGATGGAAAGAAGGAGATGGAAATAAGGATAAAATAAGGAGAGCAAGAGTGATATAGGAAGCATGCCAGGATGTAGGTAAGAAAAACCCAAAATCCTGAAACATCAACACTTAGCCAATTATGGAACTTGGAAATACAGCTTTTGGTTATAACTTGGTAAGGGGATTTTGCAACTTACAGAAGGTCTTGAGCATGATGCACCATTATGATCTCTTAGATCAGTTATAACTGATGGGCATCATAAGGGGTATGGCACAAGCTAAAAATAGTGCCGCCAATTCCCATATGCTAGGCACTTTTTTGCAGGGCCATTTACTTCTTCGCCATCTAAAAGTTTTATTTTTTATCTTATTATAATTTATTTTGGTAATGGTCAATTTTTGGAAGAAATATATATTCTTGTCACCCTCTTTTCACCATCATATCCTTTCTTTTTTATTTCAATAAATTTCTTCTTGTAGAAGGCCACTAGTTAAAACCTCATTAAGCTTTCAATATTTCCATTACAACTTTGTTAAGAAGGATTGCATCTATTTGAATTTCTATACCTTTATTGTTTGTTTCTGAAATTTCTTCTTTCTATCATTTATTATTTCAAATAAAAATATGTGTTTCATTCCTTCAGTTTGGAATTGGTTAATATTGGATTACAAGTTATCTTATTTTTTATTATGGGGAGTCTTTTTCCACTAGTTATGGGTTTCTCTCAATGATTCATCTTTTAACCTCATATTTTCAAAATTGAAGGTGTGTCTCTTTATTCTTAAATCCTCTACCATATTTATCAAGAGTAGCTAATAAGAAAAGCCTAGAAACTACAAGAATCATAATTCTTTTAAAGCACCATTGTAAATCCAATAAAATTTTCAATATTAAATTCTTTGTTTGACTAAATATATTTTCTTTTTAAAATTCAATATCTAAGAATCCATGGTCATCAATAGATTTCCCTATCTCATATGTATATTGGGATAGAAAGGAGAAACCTTTAGCTTTTTCAATAAATAATACAAATGAATTTAAGTCCCTCCACTAAAACACTCCACTCTCCCACCCCTCTTGGTTCATAATCGAGTCATCCTACAATAATGGATCCTAAACTTGGGACATCCTAATTTTTTCATGAAATCACATAATTTTTAGAAAAAATAATTATTTAAGCCTTGATGGGTTCCATATAAAGGGTTTTAATTGAAGAGGGTTAGATAATACCCCCTTAGATCAAACCCCCTTGGATAGAACCCCTCTATTCTTAAATCATACCCACAATAGACTCTCCTTCGCACCTATCAAAATGTTGACAAAAAAACACTTTTTCTTTACCTTTTCAGAGATAAAATAAAGTCATTTAGAAATTATGTTTTGTAAGTATGCATCCTTTTTTATAAGCTTTCCAAACATTATAATTTTAATTTTTTTAATTTTATTATTATATTTATATTTTATTGCATGTGAATGTAGGTTTTTCACCAAATATAATGGTATTTATTTC